>CAUYRH010009687.1:0-14470 GCA_963574655.1 Perodicticus potto | reverse complement strand
TATAAATATGTTCAAGCAACTAAAGAAAACCACACTTAAAGAACTAAAAGAATACATGACAACATGATGCAACAAATGGAGAATACTAAACCTCTTCCAAAATACAGAAAAAGAAGGAATACTACCCAACACATTCTATGTTGGGGGATCACCTTGATCCCCAAACCAGGAAAAGATCCAACAAGAAAAGAAAACTATAGATCAATATCACTAATGAATATTGATGCAAAAATATTTAACAAGATACTAACAAACAGAATCCAACAACACATCAAACAAATTATACACCACGACCAAGTGGGATTTATCCCAGGGTCTCAAGGCTGGTTCAATATACGCAAATCTATAAACATAATTCAGCACATAAACAAATTAAAAAATAAAGACCATATGATTCTCTCAATTGATACTGAAAAAGCTTTTGACAATATCTAGCATCCCTTCATGATCAGAACACTTTAAAAAATTGGTATAGAAGGGACATTTCTCAAACTGATAGAGGCCATCTACAGCAAACCCACAGTCAATATTGTATTGAATGGAGTTAAATTGAAGGCATTTCCACTTAGATTAGGAACCAGGCAAGGTTGCCCATTGTCTCCATTGCTCTTCAACATCGTAATGGAAGTTTTAGCCATTGCAATCAGGGAAGAAAAGGTGACCAAGGGTATCCACAGAGGGTCAGAAGAGATCTCTTCACAGATGATATGATTGTATATCTGGAAAACACCAGGGATTTTACTACAAAACTTCTAGAAGTTATCAAGTAATACAGCAATGTCTCAGGCTACAAAATCAACACCCATAAATCTGTAGCCTTTATATATACCAACAATAGCCAAACCGAAAAAACAGTCAATGAAACTCTATTCCTTTCACAGTAGTGCCAAAGAAGATGAAATATTTGGGAGTTTACCTAACAAAGGATGTGAAAGATCTCTATAAAGAGAACTATGAAACTTTAAGAAAAGAAATAGCTGAACATGTTAACAAATGGAAAAATACACCATGCTCATGGCTGGGAACAATCAACATTGTTAAAATGTCTATACTACCCAAAGCAATATATAATTTTAATGCAATTCCTATCAAAGCTCCATTGTCATATTTTAAAGATCTTGAAAAAATAATACTTCATTTCATATGGAATCAGAAAAAACCTCAAATAGCCAAGACATTACTCAGAAATAAAAACAAAGCAGGAGGAATCAAGCTACCAGACCTGAGACTCTACTATAAACCGATAGTGACCAAAACAACATGGTACTGGCACAAAAACAGAGAGGTAGATGTTTGGAATAGAATAGAGAACCAAGGGATGAATCCAGCTACTTACCGTTACTTGATCTTTGACAAGCCAATTAAAACCCTTCAGTGGGTGTGATTCCACTAATTGCCCTCCCTCCACCCAGCCTCCCCCCGGTGCATCTTAGTAGGGTACTGGTGAAACTTAGTAAATGTAGAGTATCAATGTCTTTATATAGTGATTAAGGAAATGCCATGAAGGCTATCTCTCACAGTATGATCAAAATGTTTCTGATTATATATGAAGCACATTCTGCCCTATGATTGCACCAATGTACACAATTATGATTTAATAAAATTATTTTTAAAAAAAAAACCCTTCAGTGGGGAAAAAACTCCCTATTTAGCAAATGGTGCTGGGTGAACTGGCTGGCGACCTGTAGAAGACTAAAACTGGACCCACACCTCTCACCATTAAATAAGATCGACTCTCACTGGATTAGAGATTTAAACTTAAGACATGAAACTATCAGAATATTAGAAGAAAGTGCAGGGGAAACTCTTGAAGGAATAGGCGTGGGTGAATATTTTATGAGGAGGACTCCCCAGGCAATTGAAGCAGTATCAAAAATACACTATTGGGACCTGATCAAACTAAAAAGCTTCTGTACAACCAAGAACATAGTAAGTATAGCATGCAGACAGCCCTCAGAATGGGAGAAAATATTTGCAAGTTATGTCTCTGACAAAGGTTTAATAACCAGAATCCACAGAGAACTCAAACGTATTAGCAAGAAAAGAACAAGTGATCCCATCTCAGGGTGGGCAAAGGACTTGAAGAGAAGCTTGTCTAAGGAAGATAGGCGCATGGCCTACAGACACATGAAAAAATGCTCACCATCCTTAATCATCAGAGAAATGCAAATCAAAACTACTTTGATATATTACCTAACTCCAGTAAGATCAGCCCACATGACAAAATCCCAAAACGAGAGATGTTGGCGTGGATGTGGAGAAAAGGGAACACTTCTACACTGCTGGTGGGAATGCACAATGATACGTCCTTTTGGAAGGATGTCTGGAGAGTACTTAGAGATCTAAAAATAGACCTGCCATTTGATCCTATAATTCCTTTACTAGGTATATACCCAGAAGACCAAAAATCACATTGTAACAAAGACATCTGTACCAGAATGTTTATTGCAGCACAATTCATAATTGCTAAGTCATGGAAGAAGCCCAAGTGCCCATCGACCCATGAATGGATTAATAAGTTATGGTACATATATACCATGGAATACTATGCAGCCTTAAAGAAAGATGGAGACTTTACCTCTTTCATGTTTACATAGATGGAGCTGGAACATATTCTTCTTAGTAAAGTATCTCAAAAATGGAAGAAAAGTATCCAATGTACTCAGCCCTACTATGAAGCTAATTTAAAGGTTTCATATGAAGGCTATAGCCCAACTATAGCACAAGAATATGGGAAGGGAGGGGAGGGGGAGGTTAGGGTGGAGGGAGGGTAATTGGTGGGGCCACACCTATGGTGCATCTTAGAAGGGTACAGGCAAAACTTACTAAATGCAGAATACAAATGTCTTATACAGTAACTAAGAAAATGCCATGAAAGGTATGCTAAACAGTTTGATGAAAACATTTCAGATTGTATATGAAACCAGCACATTGTACCCCTTGATTGCACTAATGTACGCAGCTATGATTTAATAAAAAAAAAAAAAATTGCCTTGTGAACCACCTTCTAAAAAAAAAAAAAAAACACTATGAAGGCTCAAAATCAAATTCAAAATGGCAGAGAAAGAATCTAGGAACTTAAAGATACATCAGTAAAAATTATCAAATTTGAAAAGCACAGAGGAAAAAGATTGAATAAAATGAACTGACTCTCAGAGACTGGTGGCACAATATCAAGTGAACCAAAATACATGCAATGGGAGTCTAGGAAGGAAAAGGAGGAAGGCAGAAAAACATTTGAAGAAGCAATGATCAAAACTTTTCAAAACTAATTAAAAACATTAACCTGTAGATCACAGACACTCAATGAATCCCTGCCCCTGCTGCAGGCTCCCTTTTAGCCATAATAATCTCCAAATAGTCTCTAGGTCAGGTTTCCTTTCCTAAAATGCTCTTTGATCCTCCACAAATTTTCCAAATTTTTATGCTCCACTTCCTTTTTAATTATAAATTATCTTTGAATAAGTTATTTTCTCTAGCATTTCACTTTCAGTAGTCAAAAGCAGCATGTAGCTCTCACATCTAGGTCTATGACACATTTTTAGTTAACTTTTTTTTTATACAACGTAAAGTAAGGGTCCAATCCATTCTTTCTCATGTGTATATCTCATTGTCTTAATGCCATTTACTGAAAATTATTCCTTACAAAACACAAACTACCATAATTCACTCAATATAAATTAGATAATTTAACTAGACTTACAACCATTAAGAAAATTTAGTTCACTATTTAAATTTCCCAAGAAAGAAATCTCCAGGTCAAAAATTAACTCTAATCTCGGGTGGAGCCTGTGGCTCAGTGGGTAGGGCGCCGGCCCCATATACCAAGGGTGGTGGGTTCAAACCTGACCCTGGCCAAACTGCAACAAAAAATAGCTGGATGTTCTGGCAGGCGCCTACAGTCCCAGCTACTGGGGAGGATGAGACAAGAGAAGAGAATCGCCTAAGCCCAGGAGTTGAAAGTTGCTGTGAGCTGTGTGATGCCATGGCACGCTATCGAGGGCGATAAAGTGAGACTCTGTCTCTACAAAAAAAAAAAAAATTAACTCTAATCTTACCCAATCTCTTACAAAAAACAGAATAAGAGGGAGCACTTGCCAATTCATTTATGAAGCTAGTAGAACCCTGATATATGCCAAAACCATATAAAGGTATTGGCGCCTGTGGCTCAACAGGCTAAGGCGCCAGCCACGTACACCTGAGCTGGTGGGTTTGAATCCAGCCTGGACCCGCCAAACAATGACGGCCACAACTAAAAAATGGCCGGGCGCTATGGTGGGCGCCTGTAGTCCCAGCTACTTGGGAGGCAGAGGCAAGAGACTCACTTGAGCCCAGGAGTTGGAGGTTGCTGTGAGCTATGATGCCACGGCACTCTATCCAGGGTGACAGCTTGAGGCTCTGTGTCAAAAAAAAAAGATATTGCAAAAAAAAAAGAAAATTATAGACCACTATCCTTCATGAAGATAAATGCAAAAGTCCTTAACAAAGTATTGGCAAATATAATCTGGCAATATACAAAAAGAATTACACAACACGACCATGTAGAGTTCATTCCATGATCCAACGTGGGTTCCATAGATAAAAGCCAATTAGTATAATCCACCATATTAATGTGTTTTTTTTTAAATCACATAATCCTATTACTTGATATACAAATAATATTTGACAAAATGCAACATCCATTTTTGACAAAACTTTCAAAAGAACAGGAATAAAAAGGAATTTCTTCAGCTTGATAAAGAGCACCAAATAAACCCTATAGTTTAAAAAATACCTTAATGGTGAAAGACTTAATGATTACCTTCTAAGATCAGGAAAACGCAAGAATGTCCTTTCTCACTAGAAGGACACTTAGTTCTAATCAGTATAATACAGGAGGAACAAAGGGAAGAAAGTTCTAATCAGTGTAATACAGAGGGAACTAAGGGAAAAAATAAAAATCAGAAAGGGAAAAACAAAACCATTCCTATTTATATATGACATGATTTTCATAACAGAATATCCTAAGGAATCTAGGATACCCAGAGCCAGTAAAAGTTCAGAAGTTTTCAGGATATAAAACAAGCACAGTATAATAAACTGTATTTCTATATACTAGCAATGAATACATGGACACTGAAACAAAAATACAATACTATTTACAATAGTTCAAAACAAAACATAGATATGACGTTAACAAAATACTTACACATACAAAACACATATGCTACAAAACACTGATCAAAAAAGCTGGGCGTGGTGGCTCATACCTGTAACCCTAGCACTCGGGAAGGCTGAAGCAGGAGGATCACTTGAGTTCAGGAGTTCAAGACAAGCCTGAGCAAGAGCAAGACCCTGTCTCTACTAAAAACAAAAAAAAATTAGGCGGCGCCTATGGCTCAGTGAGTAGGGCGCAGGTCACATATACCAAGGGTGGCAGGTTCAAACCTGGCCCCGGCGAACTGCAACAAAAAAATAGCCAGGCGTCATGGTGGGTGCCTGTAGTCCCAGTTACTCAGGAGGCTGAGACAAGAGAATCGCCTAAGGCCAGGAGTTGGAGGTTGCTATGAGCTGTGAAGCCATGGCACTCTACCAAGGACAACAAAGTGAGACTCTGTCTCTAAAAATAAAAAGAAAGAAAAAAGAAAGAGAGAGAAAGAAAGAAAGAAAGAAAAGGCAGACTTGTACTATGAAGGAACATGCTCAGTGTCAGCTTGAGCCTGCTAAAAAAATAAAATAAAAATCAAGAGAAATGAAGAAAGAAATAAATAAGAAATCAAGAGAGACCTAAATAAGTGGAGAGATAAACCACGTTCATAGATTGGAAAACTGAGGTAGTAAAATGTTAATCCTGTCCAAAGACACACTAGCTTTATGCAATTTCTATCCAACTTCTACCAAGATTTTTCATGGATACAGTCAAGATTATTATCAAATTTACAAGGAAGCTCCTCTCTTGATAAAAGCAGCAGAGAAACTGGACTACTGATACTTTGCTGGTGGGAATATTAATTGTTGCAGCCACCCTGGAAAATAGTTTGGCAGGGTTTTTTTGCAGTTTTTGGCTGGAGCCAGGTTTGAATCCACCACTTCCAGTATACGGAACTGGCCCCCTACTCCTTAAGCCACAGGCGCCACAGTTTGGCAGTTTGGCAGTTTCAAACTAATCGTGCAACCACACATGTAACCCATGATCCAGCAATTGCATTCCTGGGCATTTAACCCAGAAAGGAAAACTTATATTCACACAAAAACCTGTAAATTAATATTTATTACAGTTTTATTCATCATATCCCAAACACAGTAACAACTCAGATGTTCTTAAATAAGTGAATGATTAAAACTGTGGTATATCCATACAATGGAATACTACTAGGTATTAAAAAGAAATGAGATATTGGTATAAACAAAACCTGAATGGAACTCCAGAAAGGTATACTGAGTAAAAATAGCCAATGCAAAATGTTACATCCCAGTGTACAATTCCAATCCTATGAAATTTTGAAATTATATAATTATGAATATGAAGAACAGATTAGTAGTTGCCGAGGGTTAAGAAGTAGGGGGTGGGGGCAGGAAAAAAGGGCTATGTCTAGAAAAGGGCAACACAGGGCATTCTTGTTATGAGGGAAATTTTCTGTACCTTGATTCTACCAATGCCAATATTTTATTGAGCCAGTATATAATAGCTTCACAACACCTTACTATTGGAAACTATTTAAAGGATATAGGGGATATCTATTATTTCTTAAACCAACATGTGAATCTACAAATATCTCAAACTAAAAGTAAAACGAGAAAAAAAGTAAAAGAAAAACAGGTTACAGGGTTAGAATAAATGTGTTACATAAGAAGAGAAAATGTTTGAAATGCTTTTAAAGCTGATTCAAAGGTTAGTACTCCATACCATTTTTTCTCCTCCCTCCAACTTTTATCTTTAGGTCATTTTACTACTTAATATCTTCAGCAGAGAAATAATGCAGTCAAAATCATTTAACTTAATTATTGGACAAAGTGTGACCAGGTTAATAGAAACTTACTCTCCCATATAGCTCATAGAATCAGTGCTGTTTTTAAGTGCACATCTCATATCTAAAACAAGGCTTTTTGGAAAAGAAGATTATCTTAGGGTTGGTTTTATGTGATATTTAAATTTCTCATTGCTCTAGAGCAGGGGTCCTCAAACTTTTTTTTTTTATATAGAGACAGAGTCTCACTTTATCACCCTTGGTAGAGAGTGCCGTGGTGTCACACAGCTCACAGCAACCTCCAACTCCTGGGCTTAGGTGATTCTCTTGCCTCAGCCTCCTGAGTGGCTGGGACTACAGGCGTCCGCCACAACACCTGGTTATTTTTCCGTTTTGCAGTTTGGCCGAGGCTGGGTTTGAACCTGCCACCTTCGGTATATGGGGCCGATGCCCTACTCAATGAGCCACAGGCACCAACCGGGTCCTCAAGCTTTTTAAACAGGGGGTCAGTTCACTGTCCCTCAGACCGTTTGCGGGCCAGACTATAGTTAAAAAAAAAAAAAAACTATGAACAAATTCCTATGCACAGTCACATATCTTATTTTAAAGTAAAAAAACAAAATGGGGGTGGCGCCTGTGGCTCAAAGGAGTAGGGCTCCAGCCCCATATACCAGAGGTGGTGGGTTCAAACCCAGCCGTGGCCAAAAACTGCAAACAAACAAACAAACAAACAAAGGGAACAAATACAAATACAACATTTAAAATGAAAAAAGCACTCCCTATCTGCAAAAAAAAGGACCTCCTAACTTCAGGAAAAGAAGCTCCCCCTTAAGCACGAAAAACTGTCCTACTAACTGCAAAATAAAAAAAAAGACCTCCTACCTTCAAAAAAAAAATAAATCCTGGGGCTGCGCCTATGGCTCATTGAGTAGGGCGCCGGCCCCATATACTGAAGGTGGTGGGTTCAAACCTAGCCTCGGCTGAACTGCAAAACAAAAAAATAGCTGGGCGTTGTGGCTGGTACCTATAGTCCCAGCTACTTGGGAGGCTGAGGCAAGAGAATCGCCTAAGCCCAGGAGCTGGAGATTGTTGTGAGCTGTGTGATGCCACTGCACTCAACCGAGGACGATAAAGTGAGACTCTGTCTCTACAAATAAATAAATAAATAAATAAATCCTAACTTGTTCTTACCACCATCCTCAGGCAGAAGCAGGCTCTGCACAGGCAAGCTTGCGACTCCTCCGATCATGACTCTCAGTCTCAGTTGAGACTGAGAGGAATCAAGAGACAGAGAGAAGGAGGGGAGTTGGAGAGTGCGGTGCACATTGCGCTGGGGAGGAGTCGACTGCTAAGCAGGAGGGCAAAAACATCTGACAGGGAGAGACAGAGAGAAGGAGGGGAGTCAGGAGAGTGTGGCGCACATTCCACACATGCCCACTATGGCTGGGCCAAGTTGGCTGCTAAGCAGGACAGGCACTGGTGGGAAAAACACCCGGCAGGCTGGATAAATGTCCTCGGCAGGCCGCATGTGGCCCATGGGCGGCAGTTTGAAGACCCCTGCTCTAGGGAATCTAAGGACTATACTTAAGATAAAGTTTTAATAAATATCTCAATAACGTATCACTGTTTCAGTTATTTTCTGTATACTCTGTATCATTTATTAAATATATTGGCATATTAGTAATTTCTTAGAAATCATGTCTTTTTCCTCAAAAGATTTTTTTCATGTTGATGTGGTCATCTTTAAAGAATTACAAATGTTTTCATGAAACAGAAATTTCTTTCCTTTGGCCCATTATTTATTCGGACATTATAAGTCAAATTTTACAAAGGAAGATTAGGGTCAACAATTGAAAACCTGCTGCTTCATTCAGGTTTTTGCACTCAGGATGTACTTCTTTATTTTTTTTTTGGAGGCAGAGTCTCACTTTGTCACCGTTGGTAGAGTGCCATGATGTCATAGCTCACAACAACCTCAAACTCCTGGGCTTAAGCAATTCTCTTGCTTCAGCCTCCCAAGTAGCTGGGACTACAGAAGCCCACCATAATGCCCAGCTATTTTTAGAGATGAGGTCTCGCTCTGGCTCAGGCTCCTCTCAAGCCTATGAGCTAAGGCGATCCACCAGCCTTGGCCTCACAAGTGCTGGAGTGAGTGACTGCACCTGGCCAGGATGTACTATTTTTTTTTTGTTGTTTTGTTTTAATTGTTGCGGATTCATTGAGGGTACAAGAAACCAGGTTACACTGATTGCATTTGTTAGGTAAAGTCCTTCTTACAATCATGTTTTGCCCCCAAAAGCTGTGGCACACACCAAGACCCCACCCCCTTCACTCCTTACCTCTCTCTGCTCTTCCTTAATGTCCTTTGCAACCTGCTGCTTGAATATCATGTGATTTTTATAGTCTTTATTTTGTACTTTTATTATCTGACGTTTTAGAGGGTCTGATGTCCTGATATTTGAATCTTTTTCTGTTCTCTCATACAGTATTAAATCCAAGCCTCCAAATTTCATGAGAGATGGACTATAGTTATATACTCCTGGGAGAAATTTCTCCCCTACTCTAAGCCCAGATTTAGACAAAGAAGCTTCTTTGTCTTAAACCTGCAGATCCAGGTGAATTTTTTTCCTAGTCTACATTTCACAGAGGATATAACTCGTCAAGAGTCATGGCTCTGTGAAGAGTGCTCAGTCCCAACCAATAAAAGTCTCAAGTGTCATCTTATACCTCATGTGGCCACCACAGCTGAGCAAACTCCTTAAGGCTGCCTCAGGAGAAGTTCATGTGCTTACAACTGTGGTAATCAGTTCCCTCTTCTTTTTTCAGCCTTTGGGTATTTCTCTTGCTCTTATGTGAGCACAGGCACATATTATAAAAAAGATGTTTGAGCCAGGCATTGTGGCAGGTGCCTGTAGTCCCAGCTACTTGGGAGGCTGAGGGAAGAGAATCGCTTAAGCCCACGAGTTTGAGGTTGCCATGAGCTGTGAACACTATGGCACTGTACCAAGGGTGACAAAGTGAGACTCTGTCTCAAAAAAAAAGTTTGAAAGACATTGTCCAGCATTTCTAGGTACTTTTAGCAGAAGAGCATTTAAGTTAAATAGTCCCCTCCTCATATTGCCAGAAGTGTTGGTTCCTATTCCTTTATAAGCAAATCTAAAACTATTAAAAAGATGCCTAGGTTTACCAAACAGTATCTAACTATACTTAAAAATTTTTGAATTGGATTAAATGTGTTTTTTAATCCAATATAAATTGGAAAATGAGTTTGTTCAATTTTATCAGTCATCAAAATGAAAACCTGAAATATCCTTTATAAGCTTTAATAAATCCAAGATATGTTATTCTGGAGGACAACAAGATTCTAAGAAAGCTCTTCTTCAAAATTGCCAAAGTATTTTACAAACACACTAATTAATTCCCCTGGGCTTCAGAAAAAATTTTTTTTAAGTTCTCCACTAATTAATCCTCATGGTGTACCTATGAATCAGGTTTGTGATAAGTTTTATCTTCCACTTACAAGTAGAAAAGCTTACTTGTGAATAATATGACTGTGATCATTTTATTAATCTATATCAAGGATAAAGTCCAGAATCAAGACTTCAGATTTCTTATAATTAATTTTATTGTGATCTAGAAAAATTCAAGTATTAATATTTTCCTTTAAAACGTAAGTATATGATCACCAGATGTTGTGGTGAGCACCTGTAATACCAGCTACTGGGGAGGCTGTGGCAAGAGCATCTGTTGGTCCTGAGATTTTAAAGTTACTGTGAGCTATGACAGCATTCTTCCTAGGGCTACAGAGTGAGACTCTGTCTCAAAAAAACAAAACAAACAAAAAACTAAGTACAGTAGTTACCATCTGAATATATATAGATAATGTTTGAAAATCTAGACTTCTTTTATTCTTAAAATCTTTTCAAACAAAAAAATTTTTAAATGATGGATTTGAACTCTAACTTCTTCTAAAATTCTCCTATTTCATCTTTTTTTCCTATTTCCCTTCCTAAATCAAATATATACTGTATCTGAGATTTCATATCGTCTTCATTCTGTGCATATTTGTCAAGATTTTCCAATACACAATTATTCAAAGAAAACCACAAAAAGGACCCCTTTTGTTATACAATTCAGAAAACTACAAATCCCTCCCCTTTTAAAATATAATTATTAACTAAATCAGCTACTAAAGAAATAAGTACATAGAAGTGACATATACAAATGACAAATATATTTTTTTTCTTTTTTTGTAGTTTCTGGCCAGGGCTGGGTTTGAACTTGCCACCTCTGGCATATGGGGTCAGCGCCCTACTCCTTTGAGCCATAGGCGCTGCCCGACAAATATTTTTAAATAACTTAAAATTAATGAAAACAAAGTATAAAAGAATACTTACTATTAAATATCTTATCCAAAACACTATTATTTGTATCAGAGAATCCAATTATGTCAACTTCTAAAAACACAATAAAAACTATTAAAAGCTCTTCTCTCCTCCCAACATTGCTAACTCTACATCACTAAAAGAAGTTGCACTAAATAAATGCATATGCTGCAAGTCTCTCTCTGCTTTTCCTCCACGATCTTAATCCATTTGGAATATACCATTACTTTAGTCAGGAAAAAAGTCTTTGGAGGTTTGTTTGTTTGTTTGTTTGTTTGTTTACTTTTATTATAAATTTTCACTAATAAAGGGCAAAAATGAAAGTATTTGCCATTAACTTTTTTAAAATTTCATAATTTTCAATGTTTTATTGGGTTTAAAAGTTAATAATAAAACTCATTTATCACATACTGGAATTAAGTATTTTAATTTTTAAATTAAAAAATAAAACGTGGGCAGCGCCTGTGGCTCAGTGAGTAGGGTGCCAGCCCCATATGCCAGAGGTGGCGGGTTCAAACCCAGCCCCGGCCAAAAACTGCAAAAAAATAAATAAATAAAAAATAAAACGTATGATTCTTATCTTATTTTACAGCATTGATATAGAAAATATGAAGCTGATGATCTCATTATTAATAGCTGTGAAGAGTTAGTCATACTCCTTAAAATTAAAGTCTCACTACCAGAAAGCTCTCCTTTTTCCAAACACTTATTAGCCAGTCTGTTAAAGAGCATGAGATTACTACCAATTCAAGAGACACCAGTGTTGTAATACTGTGACCAATGTCTAATTTTATAGGTGAGGTAACTGAAGTTAGACAGGATATACAACATAGTCAAGATCACTGCACACTGAAATCACCCCGACGGAGCGGGCACTCTTTTCCAGATGTTTTGTCGCCAGTCTCCAATTTCTTCAATTATATCATGCTGCCCTCTAAATTCACTACTGTGGAACAAGTGATTTAGCCAGACAAAAATATATGAGTTATTCTGCATCAGATTCATAAAGTTTAACTCTTAAAATACCAAAAATTCAAAAAGGTATCAACATTTTTGATAGAAACTTTCCGAAAGTGAAAAAGCAAACTCCAGAGTCCTTGGATGGCTCCATTGAAATGGCTCTGACTTTCTTAATTCTTTGCATAAGTCCAGATTGTGTGCCTTATGAATACTTTGTTTTGCCACTTGTCTTCCTTTTGATCACTTTGAATTCCCAGGGAACTTCCCCATCTTATTGTTTTTATCCAATTTCCTACTTTACTGGGGGGAGAACAAAGAAAAGAAAATCGCAACATGGTGGAGTCCATGGTAGATGAAGATGGATTTAAAATGGTAGAGAAAAAAAAATGAATTATTTATTTCCAGACTTTTTGAACATCATTTCTACCAATTACAGTACTGTGTTAGAGCTGCAGAGACCTTTGGCCTCCCCCTTTTAGAGGCCCAGGTTGCCAAACCTTTGAGCTCCTGTTATTTCTTGCTGCTATTCATGTGTTGTTAACAACTAATTCCCCTAACTCCAATATTCAATTTATTTATAAAAAATGGAAAAAATATATTAAAGAAACTTCAAATGAAAATTTGGGGAATTCTCCAGATACATCAGCATAAACTCTGATTTAGCTTTCATGGTCTTTTTGGTTTTGTTTGTCTCTGAGTTATTGATAGTTCTAGTTTCTGGGTAAGAGACCTCTGGAAAAGTCTATAAAACTTCTGACCTATTATCTTTCAGAAGTTTTATTTGTCTTTAAGTCAAGTCTACGTGAATTCATATAAAAGTTCTTTAAAATTAAGTGTTTCTAATCAGTATAAGAACCCAAACTAAACAAAAGTAAACCTTTGACACTCTGACTCTTGTTTCTCAAGCTTTAATGTTCACGCAAATCACCTAGAAATCTCATGAAAAAGAAGATTCTGATCAGCCAGTCTGAGGTTGGGCCGAAGATTCTGCATTTCTATCTGGCAGGTGATGACAGGTCTACTGGCCCTACATGCTCTCAGGAGCAAGGATCTAGAAAACATCTATGTACCTCTTTTTTCTCTCCCCTATTTCCAAATTTTCTCATTCCTTTGTTTTTTCCTTTTCTTACATTACACTCTTTCTTGGTGTAAGTCTACCAAGAGTAACCACAATAACTACTTATCCCTGCAGATAGCCCCTGTACCTACAAAGGTTCCCCAATCTATAATGAGAACTAAAAATAAAATCCTAAACCCTTTGCTCACTGAATGGACCCCTCTGGGCCAAGGGGACCCCAGACACACTTTAAAACTGAGTTCCCAGCCATGATGGGATAGAAAAGACAAAGCACAATAATACCTGGGCATGATTTCCTTTCATAAATATTCATGACTGCTCCTATAGCTTGTTGAAGACATATATTTGACCATCCCACTCAGTATAAAAACTTGTTCCTTTTGTCTGTCCTTTGAAGCACATGTGCCTGGGTTCTGGCTGGGGCTCTGCTTCCCCACCTGATGGAATAGCTGCTCAACAGGCTTTATGAGAAATAAAACTCTCCTTTTTCCAAAGTATAAACCTGGTTAAATATTTTTAGTTGACAATAACGTAAGCTATAAAGCTCACAATGCAGAAGGATCAAAATACTACACTAGTCATAAACTTTGTCTAAATGTGACAAAAAATAACAGTCAATACAGGATGTGTTGTTATTTTGGTATATTTTTCAGCAATTATACATTTTCCTTAGCATATGGTTCAAAAAAACTTATGATGTTAAGCTTAACATGAAGTCAGAACTTTTCAGTCATGTTAAGATTGATTATTCCAATGAACTGAATTGGTAATTATGACCAGAATGATGATACTTGTACTAATCTTTATAACCTGCTAATAAACATCTTTTTTAGTTTATTCTGAAATTGTATGAAAATCGGCTACAAAAGATACTAATCCTCAAGAGATCAGCTTTCTAGCGAACTAATTGGAACTCTATAAATTCTGGCTTGGCGCCTATGGCTCAACGGGCTAAGGCACCAGCCACGTACACCTGAGCTGGTGGGTTCGAATCCAGCCTGGGCCCGCCAAACAACAATGATGGCTGCAACCAAAAAATGGCCGGGCGTTGTGGCGGGCGCCTGCAGTCCCAGCTACTTGGGAGGCGGAGGCAGGAGACT
>CAUYRH010009684.1:0-17334 GCA_963574655.1 Perodicticus potto | reverse complement strand
GTCTCTTGCCTCCGCCTCCCAAGTAGCTGGGACTACAGGCGCCCGCCACAACGCCCGGCCATTTTTTGGTTGCAGCTGTCATTGTTGTTTGGTGGGCCCAGGCTGGATTCGAACCCGCCAGCTCAGGTGTACGTGGCTGGCGCCTTAGCCCGCTGAGCCACAGGCGCCGAGCCGACATCTAAATTTTTATCTTCAGTACTGACCTCTCTGAACTCCAGAAGCACATCCAACAGTCTCATATCTCTACTGCTGACATCACAATTTCACATATATTTATGTATTTATATACATATTTTCTTTTTTTATATATATATACATATTTGCTTGATGGTATCCACCTTCCATGTTTCTCTCCTCAAACCCATTCTTCTTCAAATGTTTTCTACCCACCACCATTCACCCAACTTTTTAAGGTCAAACACCTGGAATCATCCTAGATTTTTCTTTTCCTCACATCCCACATGTAAATCAGAAAGTCCTATCAACTCTACTTCCCAATATTCTTGAATATTCTTGAATCTCTCTGCTCTCCTATATCCCCTATTTGAATAGTAGTCTAAGCTACTGGACTCTTCGCCCTACTACAATAGCCTCCTTGCTACCAAGTGTCTCTATATGGACCATTCTCCAAAAAGCAGATTAAATTTCTAAAAATTTAATCAGATTAAGACTCTATCCTATGAAAACAAACGAACAAAAAAAAAAACAAAAAAAAAACCTCTAATGGTTTTCCATTGTACTTAGAATAATCCAGAGTCCTCACTGTAGCCTCCAAGACCTGTAAGATCTGGCCTTTACCTACATACCTTCCTGATCTCATTTCCCAACAACTCCTCTCCTCGCTCCCACAGTGTTCATTCCTACCTTAGGAACTTTGTACTGGTGTTGGCTCTTTCCTTTGTACAGATGGCTCCTTTTGGTCACTCAAGGATCAGTATAAATTTTACCACCTCAGTAAAGCTTTAGCCAGCCAACATGAAGTAGCTCCCACCATCTTATACCCACTGACTTATGCTTACCTTAGCACTTAACCTTATCCAGTATTTTCTTTTTATTTATTACTTGTCTCTGCCCCTACTCCTACTCCTACTTCCACCCTCACTTTCTATCCAGTTCACCACTAGCTCCTCAATGCCTTGAACAGTGCCTGGCTGACAACATACTAGATGGTCTATAGCCAAGAGGAGTGATTTGGGCTGGAGACATAAATTTATGAGTCATATGCATAGAGGTGTGGTTACTAAAGCTGGTGGGGCAGATTGAGATCACCCAAGGAGAAGGTCTACTATGAAAAGAGAGGAGGACCTGGAGAGTAGAATATTTAATAGCTACAGAAAAGAGGATGACCCTGCAAAAACAACAGAGAAGTAGGAGGAAGAATAGTATTATGTCATGGAGTCATGGGAAGGGTGTTTCTGGAAAGGAGTGGTCAACATTATCAACAGCACAGAAAAAATTAAAGACCAAAACTATCTGTTGCATTTAGCTTCATGGAAGGACATTAGTAACCTTCATAAGAGCTGTTACAGTGAAATGATAGGTGCAGAAGCCACAGTGGGCTGAGTGAGTCTCATGAAGCAGTGAAATTTTGCTTGTGTGAAAGTGAAGGTGATAACAGAATGCAGTTGAAGAGGGTTTTTTTTTTGATGCTTTTCTTTAATGGAGGCATTCTCCTAGCCCTGTCACATGTACAAGCTGCAAGTCACCCAAAGGTTTCAAATCCTTTCACCCTCCCATTCAACTTAGATGGGACCCTTGAACTGATTCCTAAGTGCCCAGAGCATCAGTCTAAAAGCTTTTGTTTATACAAGCATTTCATCTCCTTTATTCTAATGGAAGATAAAAATGCCCTTCTATATGATTTCTTAGTGCTATCAAGAATAGAATACTGGGCTGAACATACTAGAGGGCCTAAGTAAAAAAGGTTTTCTGCTGCCTTTTAAAATTGAAGGCATATTTTGTGGGGTCATTTCTAGTTCTACCCCTAGCAACAAGTTTCTTTCTACTTTATAACTTCTAAAGACTTCCCTCTATTTCTATTCCACACTCTCTCTCCACCTCTACCTACTGTCCAAGCAACATACTATAATGGAAAAAGTACACACGGTATTGAAATCAGAGGCTCTGGGTTCTAACCCGATTCAGTCACATAACAGTTTAAGGTGATTAAACTTTACCTCAGTTTCTTCAACTGAGATTATACTTCAGCTGAGAGATTATACTTAAACTTAATGGGACTGTTGTAAGGATGATATAAAAATATACATTAAACGCCTAAGCACATAAGGACAGGAATAAAATAAATGCTACAAATAAGAATTAAATTTTCTTTCATTACCATTCTAATAAAGCCTCAAACATGTTTATTCAGTTTCTCTTTCCCTCTATCCAGGTGCATCAGGAAGCCCTTAGAAAAGAAACCTTGAAAAACTAACTTGCCCAGTTCCAACAGAAATAATTTTAAAGAAGCACTAGGATGGGTGGGGTCTAAGGTGTAACAAAGCAGCATGTAAAAGTGCAGGGAAGATGCTTTAGTCAGAACAATCAGGCTCCCTATAAGTTCTCTGCCTCCTCACTCCGTTGTCTGCCTCAACTGGATCTATCTCTTTCATTTAGTGAGTCACACTTGCCAACAAGTCTCAAGTCAATGTCTTCAGTATTAAAAACAAAAACAGCATTCACACTTACACACCAGGTAGTACAATGGGGTAGTGGATCCTGAGTTCTTGTCTTGTCTCCCCAGGTTACTAGTTCTGTGACCTTGCAGAATTATTAAAGTTCCTTCATTTATAAAACAGAAATGACAGTGTGTCTTGCCTACAAGATTAAAAGGACCAAACAAAATGAATGTGAAAGTACTCTGTACACTACAAAACACAGTTGTTATTATATTATAGGTACACAAGCAGTCTGCCTTTTTGACCAATTTAGGTCTTAAGTTTTAGACAGTCCTCAGTTCTAGAATATTCTGTGATCCAAAAATGCTTATTTCCAACTCAAGTCCCTCTCTTCCTTGCAGCTGAAAATTTTATATTCTCCTTCTAATTTCACTTGATTCCCTTATCTTAGCAAGATTCCTTAAACTTTTCTGACCAAATGGCTCTATGTCTCCAAAATAACCACTAGACCTGATCATCTCTAATTGCCCTTCCAGTTCTAACATTCTAAGCCTTTCTGTCCTCTATGCTCTCTAAAGCACTCTATTCCATATCTCTACCCAAGCAAAATCCATAGTCTATCTTGTGTTACATATATCTTACATCATCTCCTAAGGAAAAAGGCAGAGGTAGGTTGTCCTACTGAGTTTTGTATTTCCTACAGCACTTAACATGGAGTTTTGTACACAGAAAGTATTTTAAAAGTATTGGTTGAATTGATGTGATGCTAATTCCTCATTTTGTAATTATTTTGTACACAATAATTCTAGGCTATCTTCTTATTTTTTCATATTCTTTCTGGACCTGTATTGGCTTGGCATAAAGTGAAATACACAGTCAATATTTTATATTTTTTCTTTTTTCTTTTTTTTTTTTTTTTGAGACAGAGCCTCAAGCTGTCACCCTGGATAGGGTGCCGTGGCTTCTCAGCTCACAGCAACCTCCAATTCCTGGGCTCAAGCGAGTCTCTTGCCTCTGCCTCCCAAGTAGCTGGGACTACAGGCACCTGCCACAACACCTGGCCATTTTTTTGTTGTTGTTGTTGTTGTTGCAGCCGTCATTGTTGTCTGGCAGGCCCGGGCTGGATTCGAACCCGCCAGCTCAGGTGTACATGGCTGGCGCCTTAGCCCGTTGAGCCACAGGCGCCGAGCCTATTTTATATTTTTTCAAGTACTTGGTGACTAGCTCACTTCTTGATCAAGGTGAAAGAGCTTACAGGCAATCAATCTATCACATCTATTATTGTTGACAACTAAATCCGGTTATTTATGTACATAAATACGACACTGAAACTTTATTAGAGTTATTACACTAATAGAAGCAAATGAAATGCAGGGGTTGGGAGGCCTTTTTCTCCCCAATGCTATCAATAACATGGTAAAAAGACAAACACGTCGATAATCAGCAGACCTGAACTGTAGAAAGTGGGCAGTCTTCTGAAATGGCTCCCAATGAGTTCCACCTCCTAGTGTCATGTTCTTATGTAGGTCCCTCCTCTGGAGTGTGGGCTGGACCTAGTGACTCGCTTCTAACGAAGAGAATATGGCAAGAATTATAAGATATCACTTCTGAGATTATATTGTAAAAGACTATGACATCTTGCTTGCTGGTACTTTCTCTCTTGCCATCTCTTGCTTGCTTTGATGAAACTACCTGCTATCCTGGAGAGGGCCCATGGCAAAGAATAAAAGGTGACCACTATCTAAAACCAGCAAGGGGCGGCGCCTATGGCTCAGCGAGTAGGGCACCGGCCCCACAAACCGAAGGTGCTGGGTTCAAACCCGGCCTCGGCCTAACTGCAAATCAAAAAAATAGCTGGGTGTTGTGGCAGGCGCCTATAGTCCCAGCTACTTGGGAGGCTGAGGCAAGAGAATCACCTAAACCCAAGAGAAGGAGGTTGCTGTGAGCTGTGTGACGCCACAGCACTCTACAGAGGGTGATAAAGTGAGACTCTGTCTCAAAAAAAACAAAAAACAAAAAAAACAACTAAAACCAGCAAGGAACTGAGCCCCTCAGTTCAACTGCCCAAGAAGAACTGAATCCTGCCAACAACACAGAAGCATCAATATAATATAGGATGGGATAAAGAGGATGGAGTATAATGAAGCAAGACTGGCCATGAGTTCTTAACACTTGAAACTGTGGTTAATGAGTACTTGGAGGTTCAGTACTAAGTAGAAAGGACAGAAGGGTAGATAAAACCCAAGAGTCCAAGGGCCCTTCTAGTCTTGACAATCAATGATCCCATGGTATCACAAACCTATGCTATAGCCACTCTGACCTTCCCTAGCTTTCCTGTACTGGATACACCATTTCAGTCTATGCTAGTGACCAATGTTATCACTTTTCCACAGAAACTCTGCTGAGCACTGATGAGTTACTTAACTTTAAGTTACTCAACTTTAAGTAACTGATGAGCATTATTTAGACAATTTGGTTCTAGTAAGTAAAAAGAATGAAGAGATAAGATGGCTATTGCTAGAAGGTGCTTGGCACAAACTAGGTGGAATCATTCTAGGGCTTCCTAGTGTATGAAACCGTCACCTGTTGCATTTTAATATGATCTGCCATAGGACATGCCAACTTCCAGCTACATGTGTATTTTAACATTTCCTCCCAGTGCTGTGTACAGATTTACTTTCTTAATCCCTTGAAGTTTTCTTTCATGAAGCCTCAAGTATCTGAATTGCTATGAATGAATGACTTTTTTCAATTTCCAGTTTTGTTCAGCCAATTTTTAAAAATCTTGGTCTGTAATTCTAAAAGAAAAAAATTTCAAGAGAAAAAAAAATCATATCTGCTTTTTCTCTTCAGTCCCTAATTTGTAGGTTAAAGAATCAACTTTGAAAGTTTCTACTAAATGAGAAGATTCATGTGATCTAGTGAAACTGATGGAGAAACAAATGGGAACTTAATAACTAGACTAGTTTATTCACTCTTCCTAGGGGTATACTGCCACCTACCATTTCTATTGTACAAGATATCCATGTTCTAATCTGCCATTATTGCTTTAATCACCCAACAATATTCATGTTCAACCCCTTACCCCTTACACTCCCTTTAAAAATCATCTTCAGGGCTCAGCACCTGTAGCTCAGTGGCTAGGGTGCCAGCCACATACACTGGAGCTGGCGGGTTCAAATCCAGCCCAGGCCTGCCAAACAACAATGACAACTATAACCAAAAAATAGCCAGGAGTTGTGGGGGGCGCCTATAGTCCCAGCTACTTGGGAGGCTGAGGCAAGAGAATCGCTTAAGCCCAAGATTTGAAGTTGCTGTGAGCTGTGACACCACAGCACTCTACTGAAGTCAGCACAGTGAGACTGCCTCAAAAAAAAAAAAATTGAAGCAAATGTGTCAAAATCTTTAAAACTACTAAATCTGGGTTCATTGTATTAGCCTCCCTACTTTGTGTATTTTTAAAATTCTTCATAATAAAAAAACTTTAATGATAATACCTAATACAACCACTGTGGTTTGGCAGTATCTACCAAACTTGCTCCAGCAGGGAATTACAAACCCTATTGACCAAACAACCCCTCAGCATTTGAATTAGTTATACACAGCTAATTTATAGTTATACGTGTTTTTATATTTTCTTCAATAGTTTGCACTGCCTATTGTTTTCTCCACACCATTGTAAGTTCTTGAAGGGAAAAAAATCACAGCTAGTTAATTTACATTCCCTCCTGTACAATGACCATACAGTACCCAAACCAAAACAGGACCACAAACCTTATTTTTCTGACCTAGTAACTTAGTGGGGTTTTTGTTTGTTTGTTTGTTTTGTTGTTTCCTTTTTGAAACAGGGTCTCACTCTATTGCCTGGGCTAGCATACAGTGGCATCATCACTTCTCACAGCAACCTCAAACTCCAGAGCTCAAAGGATCCTCCTGCCTCAGCTGGGACTATAGGCACATGCCACCATACCTGGCTAATTTTTTGTAGAGATGGAGGGGGTCCTCACTATTGCTCAGGCTGGTCTCGAACTCATAGCCTCAAGTGATCCTCGCACCTTGGCCTCCAAAAATGCTACGATTATAGGTGTTAGTCACTGCACCCAGCCTGACCCAATAATTTATATAAAATCTTACCCAAATTCAAAAATTAAAATAAGTAATAAACAAGTTGACATTCTTCAACTGAATAACATATATAAAATCTACAGTCTCTAAGAAACAAACACCAAAGGATACTCAGCACCTGTAGTGGTCCCAGGCACATATTTGAGTGGACACTCAATAAAGGTATCTCCTGGATGAATGATAACTGAGATCTTAAAATCCATTAAAAAATCACTTAAGGGGCCAGACACAGTAGCTCACGTCTGTAATCCTACCACCCTAGGAGACCAAAGCAGGTGAACTGCCTGAGCTCAGGAGTTTGAGACCAGCCTGAGCAAGAGCAAGACCCCATCTCTAAAATATAGCCAGGCATTTGTGCAGCCTACTTAGGAGGCTGAAATAAGAGAATCCCTTGAGCCCAAGAGCTTGAGGTTTCGAGGGCAACATTGTGAGACTCTGTCTCAAAAAAAAAAAAAAAAAAAAAAAAAAAAAAACTTAAGGCAGATTAAAATATCTAAAACAAGAACCCAAAGAGATGAATAGAAAATGGCAAGTTAATTGGAAAAATAGCAAATTGATTCTAAGGCAGTTCCACCCTAAGTCATACTTGGGGTACCCTAAGTGAGCACTCCGTACTTAAGCACTACAGTACACCTATAGCAGCCATCTACACCCCAAGTGAATGCATTAGGCCGGGGCCTGGTGTGCAGGTTTTCTCTGCTCAGACCAGCATCATCTCAACCAGTAGCAACTCACTCCCTTCCCCCATTATTCCCCACTGCCAATGCCCTGAAGCCTAGCCACAGTCCTGCAGGGGTTAAACCAGGCAGGATGAAGAGTTAGGAGTAAATGAGCATGCCACCTGACACTTTTCTGGCACAGCCTAAGCTGATTAGTTTAAGTTACAAGCACAAGTGCAAGACTCCAGTACACTGATGAAACTATTCTTTTTCTACAAACTAAAAATAACCTATTTATCAATATTAGAACATTCCTCAAGGATTTCTGTCCTGCCGGCAACCCAAAGTTCCATTTCCTCAAATTCTTCCTCTAGTTTAGAGGCTTACTGGATTCAATACTCCACATCTCCCCCACCTCCCCCACTCCTTATCCTAACCCTGTGAACACAGTAAGAGACCTAAACTCCGTTCCTAATTCATGCTTTTAAAGTTTCTTTTCCTATAAGCAAACATGTGCAGTACTTTGTGGCTCCTGCCCTGTGTAGACACAACTAAAAGAGGGGCTGAGCTGCAGCAAAGAATAATGAAAAGAAAAGTAAAAATGAAGGACAAGACAGAGTATGCTCGGGAAGTCAGCTAAATGCTTTTCATTCAGGCAGGAATGGATGTAGCTCCACTCACCTGGAAGAATACAGCATTAAGGCAAACGGTGTCCAACATAAAGCTAGACTACTTTATCACTTTATACTTCAGTCATTACACTTGCTCTGGACACAGACTCATGTCCAGATAGCTCTAAGTACTTACTTATAGGGTTGAAGTGATAGTTTCAGGGGAAACAAACTTCAAAGCTGAACAAACCAAGCTTGAACTGCAGATTTTCCAGTCATTCACAGCTGAGAGAGGTATTCAAATCATACGAATTATGAAGTAGGAATTCCAAGGAAGCTAGAAACACTATACTCAGTGACTTTCCCTTGTTCACAGGCTCTGAGGTAAGCCTTATCCAAAGGCAAAAACTAACCATGGACTTTGAACTTCCTTGTTCTTTGCAACAGCATCAGAAAAATGACACAATGCTATGTCACTTTATATAGAATAGTCACTTGGCATACACATTAACGTACCTCCTCTATATATCCAAGTTTCAAGTAATTTTCTCATTCTTATTTTTAACCTTTTACATCTCTTTTTCAAAAATGAAACAAAAGGGCGGCACCTGTGGCTCAAAGGAGTAGGGCATCGGCCCCATATGCCAGAGGCGGCAGGTTCAAACCCAGCCCCGGCCAAAAACTGCAAAAAATGAAACAAAAAATGGGCGGTACCTGTAGCTCAGTGGGTAAGGCGCCGGCCACATATAATAAGGGTGGCAGGATTTAAACCCAGCCCCGGCCAAACTGCAACAAAAAAATAGCCAGGCGTCGGCGGTGCCTATGGCTCAGTGAGTAGGGCGCCGGCCCCATATACCGAGGGTGGTGGGTTCAAACCCGGCCCTGGCCAAACTGCAACAACAACAACAAAAAAAAAATAGCCAGGTGTTATGGCAGGTGCCTGTAGTCCCAGCTACTCAGGAGGCTGAGGCAAGAGAATCGCCTAAGCCCAAGAGCTGGAGGTTGCTGTGAGCTGTGATCCTACAGCACTCTATCAAGGGTAACAAAGTGAGACTCTGTCTCTTAAAACAAACAAACAAAAAAAACAAATAAATAAAAAAGCCAGGCGTTGTGGTGGGCGCCTCTAGCTACTCGGGAGGCTGAGGCAAGAGAATCGCCTAAGCCCAGGAGTTGGAGGTTGCTGTGAGCTATGATGCCATGGCATTCCTCTGAGGGCGATAAAGTGAGACTCTGCCTCTTAAAAAAAAAAAAAAAAAAAAGCTGGCTTATTCACCTGAAAAAAAACTTAACCTGAGACCACCCAACCTATATTGCACTGTGCTAAAGTTGCAACACAGATTCTATGCTGTGTGCAAGAGCCAAGAGCAAACTGTAACCCTTCATCAAACAGTATTAGAACCTTACAAGACTCAAGAATTCAAAAACTATTAAAGCTGGAAATATCCTTTCTTACAGAGCAATCATCTAGCTAGCCTTTCATTTTAAAGATAGGAAAAATAAGACCCAAAGAGAAAAAGCGGCCTGGAGGAAAAGATAAGGCCCAAAGAGAAGAAAAAGTTGGACCTAGAACCTAAGGGTCCAGACACCCAACTCATGCATCTTATGCCACATCCTACCTCTTCACAGATTGAGTTTGTGAGAGGCTAAGGAACCAACTCTCTGCAAACTCTCCTCCTCTCCTGCTCTGTGATGTGACTCAGGACCAGTTACTGGTCCTCCATATGTCTGAATTTCAAGAACTTTTCTCTTAAATATTATATAATTTTTTTTCAATTTCTTTCTTTCTTTCTTTGATACAGAGTCTCACTCCGTTGCCTGGGTGAAGTGCCATGGCATCATAACTCACAGCAACCTCCAACTCTTGGTCTCAAGTGATCTTCTTGCCTTGGCCTCTCGAATGGCTGGGAGTACAGGCACCAGGCACACACCCAGCTACTTTTCTATATTTAGTAGAGACGGGGGTCTCACTCTGCTCAGGCTGGTCTTAAACTCGTGAGCTCAAGCAATCTACCTGCCTCAGCCTCCCAGAATGCCAAGATTATAGGTGTGAACCACCATACCCAGCCAATATTACATAATTTGTACTAAGAAGCAAGAATATAAATTACCACTCACACCTTAATGAGGCCTCCCAATCACTGGACAAGTAAAGTCAAAAACAATCAACTACCAGGATGGAAAGACTATGAGAACCCTTAAGCAGAAAGAAAACATCTTTAGGGGAAAGAGGTACATTCTTAAAAAGATGACTCAACTGGATGACCCATTAAAGGAGCAAAAAAAAAATCACAAACTTAGTTAAAACATGAGATTTCTTTGCGAATTTTGGTGGAACTTGATAGCGCAATTCTCGACTGTGAACTCTGTAGATAACAATGTCGTGTCACAATGTCACCTAAAACAAACATATATATGTATGTTGTCACTATCTGTATGCATGAGTGGCTTCAGTTTTACAGAGGTGTGCAGCTTCCAGTGCTTTATCTTCCAAGCACTGACAGTGAAATTGACACCATCAGATGGTACATGTGCTCACGGTGACCTGGTAAGGTAGCAGTTATTAATAATATTTCACCCTACCATTGCAATATTAGGCATTTAATGTTATTTGGAAGTCAGGTAAACATTCTTATTGGATTATTATGGGTACTTCCAAACCTTGGTGTCACCGCACACATTGCTCACTATGCTTTACAATTAACCCTCTGCCTCACTCTACCTTGGTTTCTCAGCTGTTGAAGGGCCCAAATCTTTGCTTTCTATTTTCCTATCAATTAATTTTCATAATGAAAGTAAATATAATCCCTTACCTATTTTTTTTTAATCCTAGCATAGCTTCTACAACATCTCAAAAGAAAACAGAACCCAAAGAAAGAAAAATTACAGATGAAGGAAGAATGTACAATGAAAAGTGAACAGTTGACTACTTTTTTGTCAAGGCAAATAGTAAGGCACTCTGCTTAATTTGCAGGGAATTTGAGCACGTTTTCAAAGACTGTGATTTGAAAAGGCCTTATATAAAAAAAGATGCTACCAAATTCAATGCATATGAAAGATTATGTCAAAAGGACAAAACAGCTATGCACAGTAGCTCACACCTATAATCCCAGCACTTGAGAGGCCAAAAGGGTGGATTGCCTGAGCTCACAGGTTCGAGACCAGCTTGACCCAGAGCAAGACATTGTCTCTGAAAAATAGCAGGGTGTTGTGGCAGACACCTATAGTCCCAGCTACTTGGGAGGCTTGAGGTTGCTGTGAGCTAACACACTACAGCACTCTACCAATGGCGATAAAGTGAGAATGTCTAAAAAAAAAAAAAAAAAAAAGAAAGAAAGAAAGAAAAGAAAGGACAAAATAGCAGAACTAAAAAAAAGTCTGTCTTCTCAACAAATTTTTTAAATTACAACTCCGGGCTCAGGGCCTACAATGCCAACCATATACACCAGGGCTGGCGGATTTAAACCCGGCCAGGGCCTGCCAAACAATGACAACTACAACCAAAATAGTGGCAGGCACCTGTACTCCCAGCTACTTGGGAAGCTGAGGCAAGAGAATTACTTAAGACCAAGAGTTGGAGGTTGCTGTGAGCTAGGACGCTACAGCACTCTACCAAGCGTGACATAGTGAGTCTCTGTCTTAAAATAAATAAATAAGTAAACAAACAAACAAACAAACAAAATTATAACTCAGAATCCATTGTAAAAACTAGTTATGGCTTGGCACCTGTGGCTCAAGCGGCTAAGGCACCAGCCACCTACACCTCAGCTGGTGGGTTCGAATCCAGCCCGGGCCCACCAAACAACAATGACAGCTGCAACCAAAAAATAGCTGGGCGTTGTGGCGGACACCTGTAGTCCCAGCTACTTGGTAGGCGGAGGCGGGAGAATCGCTTGAGCCCAGGAATTGGGAGGTTGCTGTGAGCTTTGATGGCACTTCACTCTACCCAGGGCGACAAAATAAGACTCTCTCTTTTTTTTTTAAGATTCTGTCTCTTTAAAAAAAAAAAAAAGAAAATGTATGAATGTAATTGCCTCCCTATCTAACAATTTTTCCCTGAAGTTCAAATTTGATAATATCCTTAAAAACATTTCATAAACTGTGAAGTGTTATACAAAAATAATTATTAGTGGCTCAGCGCCTGTGGCTCAACAGGCTAAGTCACCAGCCACGTACACCTGAGCTGGCAGGTTCGAATCCAGCCCAGGCCCGCCAAACAACAATGACCTGTGTTTGCAACCAAACACCAAAAAATGGCCAGGCGTTGTGGCGGGCGCCTATAGTCCCAGCTACTTGGGAGGCAGAGGCAAGAGACTTGCTTGAGCCCAGGAATTGGAGGCTGCTGTGAGCTGTGATGCCATAGCACTCTATCCAGGGTGACAGCTTGAGGCTCTGTCTCAAAAATAAATAAATAAATAAAATAATAATAATAATAATTAGTGTAAAATTATTATATTTTTATTATATAATTATTATTATAATTAGTGAATCTCGATGGCAGAATAAAATCCTGATGTAAGACTCTTAACCTGGGTGACGCCTATGGCTCTATGGGTAGAATGCCAGCCCCATATACCAAGGGTGGCGGATTGGAACCCAGCCCAAGGCCAAACTGTAACAAATAAAATAGCCAGGCATTGTAGCAGGCACCTGTAGTCCCAGCTACTCAGGAGGCTGAGGCAAAAGAATCGCCTAAGCCCAGGAGTTGGAGGTTGCTGTGAGCTGTGACACCATAGCACTCTACCGAGGGTGATAAAGTGAGACTGTCTCTAACAAAAAAAAAAAAAATACTCTTAACCTATAAAGCCAACATTATTAAAAGCACCACATTGTTAAAAGTACCACTATAGTTTGAGCATTGTGAGGTAAGCATCTTAAACTCTAGTTTATCCTAAAGAAAGAAAGCGTGTGGTTTACCTATTATTAATCTTCCTTATTTCTAAGTGCTATTTCTCTAACAGTACTATTAAGTCTCTCAATAGCAAAAAACTGAGAAATGTATCTCAGTATTGTTTTGTTTTGAGAAGGAATACAACACTGTCCTCACCACCACAACGTATTATGGAGGGAAGACAATGGACTCTTCCATAACCAGATAATAATTCCCTCTTTTCACGCTAAGGCACTTACCTATTCAGATGCTAGTTGTCAGATCTATAACTTTGGATGATAAAAAATATTCCAGATGATTTCTTCCAGCTATAGAAGCTCTGCTTCTTAGAGAGAGCCAATAAAAGGTATCGGCATAAGCCTACATATTGGACTTAGTCTACTATAAGCTAAAGAGAAAGTAAGCAGAGTATAGAAAAGACTCTCAGCCAGGCATGGTGGTGTGCACCTATAGTCCCAAGATCTTGGGAAACTGAGACAGGAGGATCACCTAACCCCAGAAGTTTGAGGCTATAATGAGCCATGATCACGCCATTTCACTCTAGCTTGGGCAAAAGAGAAGACTTGATCTCAAAAAATAATAAATAAATAAAAGAGAGCAGAAAAAATTTTCAACACTCTTAAAAGACTATGCCATCAGTCCTAATAAATGTCATTAAGTGAATTTATCAATGATATTGGTGAGATGCAATGAAAAAATATTTTTAAAGCTAGTAGGGTTTTAGAGAGGTAAGATAGGGATTACCTAATACCCACTGCCCCATCAAAACTCAGATTATAAAGATAATAATGAGCTTCAACATCTTCCAACACATTATAACATCAGCATTACCTTCTAATAATTCTGTATCTACCCCCAATCCATCTTTCAACAACAAAACTTTCCAATTAGTTCTCTCCTACTAGTGATAAAAATTCCATCCAATCAACTTTCCTAAGGAAACAAGATCACTTAGAAGATACACCTCTCCCAGTTCATTTGTTTTCTGAATCTGTATCTATTATCTATATGTAAACCATGTATCAGAATTGCAATTCAATTTTTTTTTTTTTTTTTTTTTTTTGGTAGACAAGAGTCTCACTTTATCGCCCTGGGTAGAGTGCAGTGGCGTCACACAGCTCACAGCAACCTCCAACTCCTGGACTTAGGTGATTCTCTTGCCTCAGCCTCCCGAGTAGCTGGGACCACAGGCGCCCGCCACAATGCCCGGCTATTTTTCTGTCTTGCAGTTCCGCAAGGCCGAGTTTGAACCCGCCACCTTCAGCATATGGGGCCAGCACCTTACTCGATGAGCCACAGGCGCAGCCCTGCAATTCAATTTTACATCTGTAAGTGATCAGGGCTATAAGGGTTTCAAAGAATACAAGTGCACACACAAGCAGTAATATTAGCTGAATAAACAGATTTAGAACACAAGTGACTAACACATAGATAAGATTTCAAGAGTACACACAATAGCTACAGAATAAAGTCTAAATTCTTTAGTCTATAAACAAATAAATAAAATAAAATAAATTCTTCAGTCTGTCATTCAAACTCATTATCTTTTTCCTTCCACAGACATACTAATCTACTCATTTCCTGAAGACTAATTTCTTCATGTTGTAACTTGCCCAGATACTTCTCTGCCTAGAATGCCCTTCTCCATCTCATCTATCTACTCAAGAAACAATTCAATGCTATCTCCTCTTCAGTGGAATCCTTCACACCCACTCACTGCTCTTTAACATCTCTCTTGTTGAACATCAACTGCTATTTAGCATATAATCATATACAATGACGGATTATTCTCTTATATAGCAACTTGGTACACTAATAACAATGCAAAAATTCCTTGAAGGTGTAGGAATGTCATTTCTTTGTATTCCTACCCATAAAATATTATGAATTACTCAATAGAGATCTGTTTAAAACACTCACATACCAATGGGGAGAGTCAGGGATAGTCTGTTTTCCTATCTCCCTGACCCTCCCCCATTGGTTTGCATCTGTTAAGAAAAAAAGCAAAGGAGGGAAAGGAGTATTCTCAGGATCCACCCAGCTAATAGTTTCTTGAAATCAAGCCCTTACCAATGGCCTGAATTCTTCAGCTATTTTATGGAGTACAATTTGTATTTTTCAATGGTTTCCCATCACTTAAAAACCCTATGAAAGCTAGTTATTACCTTCCTCTCCTACTTCACTTCCATCTTATTCTTCCCCTACTCTCTTTGATCTCTCTCCTCATTCACTGCTCCTTACACATCTGCCTCCTGGGTCCTCACTAGACCAACTCATTTCCTCCTTACTTTCTACTTGGAGCTTCCTCTGCCTTCCCCCAAATCTTCCCATGGCTGCCACCTCCTTATAATTCAAGTCACAGTTCAAATGTCACTTCCTCAGAAATGCCTTAGCTGCTAACTAAAGCTGTACTCCTCTCACCGATATTACGCTCTACTGTTATGAAACCATCATTTTTCTCTATCTCTATCCAAAATTACTATTAATATATTTACTGCTTATCTCTCCCAACTAATATGTAAACTCCATGAAGGTAAAGATTTTTGTTTTTGAGACAGAGTCTCACTTTGTTGCCCTTGGTAAAGTGTGGTGGTGTCATAGCTCACAGCAACCTCAAACTCTTGGGCTCAAATGATCCTCCTACTTCAGCCTCCCGAGTAGCTAGGACTATAGGCATCCACCACAACAATGGGCTATTTTTTAGAGACAAGGTCTCGCTCTTGCTCAAGCTGGTCTTGAACTCTTGACCTAAAGGGATCTGCCCACTTGGCAAGAAGGCAAAGGTCTTGTTCACCACTGTAGCCCCACTGCCTGGAATACTACCTGACATGCAGAAAGAGGCAGTCAATTAACATTAATCAAGAAAAGAATGAATTTGTTTCCTCTTGACTAATACGACAGTTCTCTTAAAAAGCAAGAATACTGTTTTTCTACTACTACTACCACCACAGCACCTAACATACTAAATATACTGGAATCAGCAAATAAATGCTCAACTAGTGAGGACAGACATAGTCTTTCCTTTTCTCTCAAACCCCTCTGGTTACATCTTTAAGTCAAAAGCTATTCATTAATTACCTACTATGAGTCAGGCACTGGGCTAAGCATCATTCTGATTTCTCACTTTTTCAATTTATTATTCTCCTCACTGATATTCTGAAAAGTCCAACACTTCATCATCAACTATAAGCCCTGACACATCCTCTCACTCCCCTCTGGTAACATTTTATTAACCAGTGAAACACAACTAATTACAGCTACCTGGAGGGCATCAGATAAACATAGTAGTTACTTCTAACAAGACAGGGCAGAAAACTTTACTGTACAATTATGTATCAATCTCTCATCTATTATTGTTTTTCAAAAGAACATTTTTAAAAAGCTATAAAAGACATTCTTGAGAAATGTGGAGACATTCTAACATGGACTCATAAGAAAATTTTTTCAAGGAGAGATAATGGCATGTGGTTATATATAGTAGATTATCTTTATTCTATAGAGTTATACATCTAGAGCTTATCAAATAGTTCAGGGGGAAAAAAAAAATTTTTTTTTAAGACAGTCTCACTATGTGGCCCTCAGTAGAGTGCTATGGCTTCACAGCTCACAGGAACCTCAAACTCTTGGGCTTAAGCAATTCTCTTGCCTCAGCCTCCCAAGTTGGTGGGACTACAGGCGCCCGCCACATTTTGGTTGTAGTTGTCATTATTGTTTGGCAGGCCCAGGTTGGCTCCGGTGTATGTGGCTGGTACCCTAACCACTGAAAAAGGCGCCAAGCCCAGGAAAAACAATTTTAATACATAGAAATTCAAATATTAATAGCTAAGTATCATAAGCCAAACAGTTAACAATTTTTCTATCAACTATTCTGTATGTTTGAAAATCTTCCTAAGAAACTGGTAGGGGAAAATGTTTCTCTTTACAGAATTTTATTATGTGCATTTGTCTAGCTGTAACTACTTGGTTGTTTTTTGATTGTTTTGTAGAGACAAAGTCTCACTTTTCACCATTGGTAGAGTGCCGTGGCATCACATAGCTCACAGCAACCTCCAACTCCTGGGCTTAGGCGATTCTCTTGCCTCAGCCTCCTGAGTAGCTGGGACTACAGGCACCGGCCACAGCACCCGCCTATTTTTTTGTTGCAGTTTGGCCGGGGCTGGGTTTGAACCCACCACCCTCGGTATATGGGGCCAGCACCCTACCCACTTAGCCACAGGCACCGCCCAGTAACTACTTGGTTTTTTGTTTTTTGGTTTTTTTTATTAAATCATAATCATACATTGCTGCAATCATGGGGCACAATGTGCTGACTTCATATACAATCTGAAATATTTTCACTGAACTATTTAACATAGCCTTCATGGCCTTTTAATCACTATATGAAGACATTTATATTCTACATTTAGTAATTTTCACTTGTACCCTTGTAAGAT
>CAUYRH010009681.1:0-40863 GCA_963574655.1 Perodicticus potto | reverse complement strand
GTTGCTCAGTCAATGAATGCAACCATTTCTGCATGCCCCACTATCAAAAGAATGTTTAAACTATGTAAAGCTATTGGCACTGGCCATGTAGGCTATGTTAAATAGTTCAATGAAAATATTTCAGATTGTATATAAAGTCAGAACATTGTGCCCTATGATTGCACCAATGTACACAATTATGATTTAATAAAAATTTTTTAAAAAGTTTATAGAAAGACAAAAAACCTAACATAGCTAGTATAATTTTGAAAATGAATAATAAATTATGTGGACTCTATCCAAATTCAAGAGGTAGTATATTTCTATAGCAATCAAAATTGTGTGATATTAGTCTAGGAATAAACCCATATGACAGTGAAATAAGACAGGCAATCCAGAAGCAAGCTTACACAACTCTAGGCAACTGATGTCTACAAAGGTGCAAAAACAAGTTAATGGAGGAAATATAATCTTTTCCACAAATAGTACTGTGAATTATACATCCGTAGACAATAATTCTTAACCCGTTTCACATAACTTATGCAACAATTAACTCAGAGATAGGATCCATTTAAAGGGGAAGTCTAATATGATACTTCCCCACTTCAAATAAAAATGCTGATAAGACTTCACACTAAGGAATTGTTCCCTGCCATCGTTGGAGTTCCAGGCAGGCTCTTGGCCATTCTGCCTCAAGAAAGAGGAGGTGACTTCTGCGACCACAGCTAGTGGTACAGCTCAAAGATACTCTGACTCTAAGAGTGTGCTGCAGAGCCTATGTGTTTCAGCAAGGTGGGGGAACTTCCTCAAGGAAGGGGACCCAAGTGAGAGTTGCCAAGAAAGCTGGAGAATGCTAATTATGTATCCTGACGTTCACCCCTCCCCAGCCTCAACCTCAGCCAATGAGGTCTGTTTATTTTCAATCCTCTTGATTATTAGTTGTTTCTTCAATCCTCCCTCTGAGTGGTTCTTGATCCTGGGCAAAGTCTGAGAGGAACTCCCAAGACTGACCAGCAGTCCTGTATCAGCCACTTGCAGAATGATCCCAGTACTTGGCAGAAGTAAGAGTAAATCTTTTCAGGAGAAGAGTTTTGATTTGCATTTCTCTAATAATTAGGGATGTTGAGTATTAGTCATCTCAGGCTGGCATCACAAAGTACCAGAATAGGTGGCTGAAATAACAGAAATGAATTTTTCCCAAGGTGTGGAGGCTGGAAATCTGAAATCAGAATGCCGGCAAGGACAGGTTCTGGCAAGGTCCCTCTTCCTGGCTATAGGGAGCCGACTTCTCGCTGTGTTGGCCCTCTGTAAGCCACTTGAGAGTACAAAAGAGGACAGAAAGGGAGAGAAAGAGAGAGAAAGTGAAAGAAAGGCAGAGAAAGGAAGAGGAGCAAACAAGCTCTCTCTGGCATCTCCTCTTACAAGGTCACCAATCTCATCACGAGGCTGAAATAAACCCAGAAGGAGGAACATCACCATGAAATCGCAGAGCAGAGCCACAGTGAGAAAATGCTATGAGCTTCCAGAGAAAGATACCACAGGTCAAATACAATTGCCAAAGGTACCACAGGTCAAATACAATTGCCGAAGATACCACAGGTCAAAGATACCACAGGTCAAATACAAAGACCAAAAATTGCTGTATTTCTTAATGGCACGTGGAAGCCAGAGCACAATGAAAGGAGCCTCTGATGCTGAAAATTAGATTGAAAAATATTTCCTATTTAAAATATAGACCCAGCCAAACTGACAATCAAATGATGATGTAATACAGAAGTCTTCAGACAGACAAGATCTCCAAAAATGGATCACACATTCATACACATGCTCTTTCTCAGGAAGCACAAGAGGCTTTTTTTTTGGATGAAACAAGAAAACGAATTAAAAACAAAAGAAACGAAAAAAAGAGGACCTTGTGAGAAACAGGTCTGGATTAGGAGAGAGGCTATGAGACTCCCCAGTCTACAGAGGAGATCCCAGGATTGTTGCCATGTGTCGCCAAGTTCAGATTGGAAAAAGGATGAAAGTGTATGGCCAAGGACAGCCCAGGGCTCTGCAGTTGCAGCCAGTCTTTTCTGTAAATTCAGCTATGAACAAATAAACTTAGAAGTGCAGGTGTTGGGAGTGGGAGGAGAGGACAAGCAGCAATAGAAAGGCAAAACAGATGAGATTGAGGCTGTGGTGACCGGTCAGCTGTTGGCAAACTCTGCGCGGTGACAGGAGATTGGGGAATAGGGCCTGGGGACCAGGGTGAGTCTGCGCTGAAGAGATCGAGAGGGCCCACTCCTTTTCATCCAGAATGAGTGCTCCTCTGTCTCTTACACATATTTGAAATATCCACGAATGAATGTTTAATGAAAAAATATTAAACATTTTGAATTATTTTAGGTGGGAAATTAATACCATGAAATCTGAATTTTAGTGTAGACTTTGGCTCCAGGAAATTAAGTTTAGAAGAAAGGAGATCACTTAAGAGGCTGTGGTAGAGCAGGCAAGATATTATAAGCTCCCAAATTTAAAATACTGACTGTAGAGATGAATAAAGAAGGAAGGAAAGAGTATATCCCTATAAAAAATAGGCAGACTCAATACAGAACTTGGTGAGGCAAGGTGAGAGGGCATGACAGTGCCTCCCAGATTTCTAGTGTAGGCAGCTGTGTTGATTATAGTCTGTCTGCCAAAATACAAAGAAGATATGGAAGAAAGAGCAGATTGGTGGAGGAAGGTGCAAGTATCGATTTTGTACAGGAAGCACCCAGGTAAAGAAGTCCAGCAGGGAGCAGGATTTCTGGGTTTGGGGCTCAGGAGGGGGGCGGTGATATATATTTCTTCATCCTAAACAACAGGTGTTTGCAAATGTGGGTAGATCACCTATGAACAAAATGTAAAGTGAGAAGAATGAAAAATAAAATTAGGTGGATCGTGAGCAAATAGCAGGTATTGGAAGTAATGAATACTGAAATAATTGCTTCCTTGGAGAGATTGTGTTGGAAATAAAGTGAGCCCCATTTTATTTGAAAATGCAAATAAAATGAAACAAAAATCATCTGCTCTGGCCAAACCTCATGGCTCTATCTCCCAGAAAGGCCAGGGGGACAGCTCCAGGTGGGACACCCCCAGGAGAAGCTGACAGCAGAGAGGAAACTCCTCCTTGAGCAGTGGCCTTGCCTTTGGGGAAAGCGGCAGATCCTGCCTGGAGCCGTTTTGCTGCCCGTCCTAACGTGGCTGCTCTTGATTCCCTTTACACTCCCCCTTTTTTAATTTAGATAATCCGATTCAGCAACCCGTTCTGATCTCAGCCTTGACAATCCGGGCTTAGACTTTTAAGCTTGAGAGTGCTTTAGTAACTTGCACCATTTCAGCGGCTATTATGTCATACAACGGGAAAAAGCAAATTGAAGAAACTACGCAAGGTACGAAGAATTATAGAATCGTGCGTGTGGAGTTCTTCTGTGGCTTAGGGCAACCTGTCTTATAAATTACAGCCCCACGTCATAGACTGTCTTTGTACTTAAAAATCGTATTTCCCCAAACAGAAGTTATTTTAGGCTTTGAATTTGTGAATTGACATAAGAGTATTTTTTATGGTTACTCTAGAATGTCTAGTTACCCAACCACCCCCCTAATCCCCAGAATAAATAGTTTTCATTTTTCTTACCAGCTCCAGCACCCACCAAGTTTTTCTCATTTTGAAGAAACCCATAATGCTATAATGGACTTCTATAGTTCTGAAGTCGCCTCCCTTCAAGCCTGTTCAGGGCAGATAAAGAAGACTGTGAATAAGCAAAGACAGTGGAAGTGACAAGTAAATCAACATGTTATAAAATGACTGAAGATTTTATGAAGGCTCTGTTGTAGGGTAGGAATCCTTTTTCAATGGCAAGGTATTCTTTGTGTTCTCTAAGTCAAAACATGAGGTCAATTTCCAGTAGATGAGGGTAAATTGCATTTTATTCTGTTCATAACTCTCATTGTTTTAGCTATTTTGTTCAGGATAAAAGTAGTACTTAAAGCATTTCAGCTTTCATACTGTTTAAAACATCTGCCTATATGTGGAATTCTAACTTTCAAAGTAGTTATCTAAGCATACCTAAAATCTACTATCATTCATCCCCTGCTCCGAACAGTTCTGTAAATATTTCAGAGACATACCATGAAACCTCTTAAGATGTCAAAATCCATTTTAGAAATTGAAGCTAATGTGGTATTACATATATTCAATAGCAGCCACTTTAATAGACTTGTTGATCGATACTGTACATTTAATTATATTCATTTGGATCCATTTAACATACTCATTATATAAAAAGCAAATCATATCCTCTTGTGTGACCACAGCTAATTCTCAATAACAGGAAACCAAGATTCGCACAAATAAGTCAGCAGTCCTCTTTTTATCATCTGTATTCAAAGTCCATCCTGTGATTGTACGACTTTCTCCTATGGGTAGAAAGCCGAAAGAATAAAAAGAATAAACCTTTGTGATTTACATATTACATTAGCAATTCCCGAGGATCATTAAGGCAGTGTGGTTTTTTTGTTTTGTTTTGTTTTTTAGCATTCTATCTGTGGTATCTATGAGTCTTATGTACACAAGAAACACTCAGGAAATACTTGTTGAATGAATGAATGGTGTCAGCTGTTGGTGCATTCTGTGAACCACACTATGGAGACAGGACAGCAGAAAGGGCCCTGCAAGGAGGAGATGGGAATTCTGAAATCTGTATGACTTTTACTCTTTCCTGGATGACCTTGGGCAAGTCTGTGACTCTTAGAGCCTGAGGTTCCTCATTTGGGGAATGAGGATAAAGCTATCTGCCCTATACCTCCGCAGGCACTAAGTGGAGGTGAGAGCTCTGCAAACATTCAAATAACCAAAAGGACAAAAGAAAACAGAAGGGCCGAAGAGAATGCAGATCTGGTTTATCGCACAAGCCCGGGTGCCTTTGTGTTTGCTGTTAGGTTTTAATTATTTGCATTAATGAAGGGTAGCCAGTGCATGGATTATCCCGAGCACTTATGTTTGGCTTTGGAATTAAACGGCATGTGTTCCTGCAACATTTTGAGAGTACAGTCTCACAAATGTCACGAAAACAGTAGGTCCGGTTGTAGGGCACTGGCTTTGGGGTAAACTTGTGACCATCTCTTAATCTCTTAAGCATTATGGATGCTTATTACACGCCCAACCCTCTGACAGTTGAAAGGCCAGCATCATAAACACAACAATGGGCAAGATGTAACTTGGTAATGAAAATTCAGTGCAAGATTCTTTAGTAAACTCTGAAAACAGCCATTTTGTTTGTTTTCTTGATCACACAGAAATTAGTTGGTTATCTTTGGGGAACTGAGGCAATAGATGTTCATAGTTGTAATTTTTCACTGCTTGGCATATTATATGTAAATGAAGACTACCCAGTCATATATTTTGATGGCTCACTTTTGAATAAATGAATATATCACACCGTGAAGATCCTGAGTCATATTTTGAGTCTTTAAAATAAGTACGGTATTCGGAGCTTCCCTTCCGCTCAGAGATTTATCATCAATGAAACATGGGTTTCTGAAATAGTGCTGAAATAATTTATTTGTTTTCTAGCCCATGCATTTGTTGATTTGGTTGGTAATTTTATCCTCCCTATGCAGCAATTGGCTGGGAAACTATTCCTTGTAACTTCAGGAAGTGAAGTATTACTTACTCATTTCTCTCCTTACGCCTCCAGGCTATACTGTAATTCTAACCTGTCCGACTTTGCTATGGACATATTTTTAAGTGTCAAAATGTGCTGCATATTTACACTGGAGTGTAGATCTGGAACGCAGGGGCAGTCAAGGCCCTGAAAATGGAGCAGGGATGAGGAGAAAGGAATGACAGCAAGTGAGAGAGAGGACAACCCACCGGTGAGGGAGGCACGTCCCTGAGTCCCCTCCTCTGTCATTTTCCACCCCCAGGCATCCATTTCAATAAAAAGTTATTTGTAACTTTAAGGAACTGCTTTGATGCTGCCCTTGACTATGCGAAGGTCACATAGTTGAATCAACACCACAGCCAAGAGGTAAGCTGAGGGACAGTCCTTCCACTTTGCTTCCTTGTCCTCCTGACCCCCCTGCAGCTGGCTCCAAGAGTGTCTCTCCCACGCCCGTGGGTGGCCACATGAGGACTCACCTTCTCTCTGCCTCCTGCTTTAACAGTAGGAGTTAGACAAGGGCTTTGCTCTGGCATTTACCTTTCTGTTAGGGGGACTGTATGCACCTCATGATGCTTTGAAAGGATTAAATTGGTTAATTCATGAGAAATACTTTAGGGTCTCACATGTATTAGACTCTCTATTTTTAATAGATTAATGTGATTGATAGCTACACGGCCCTTCTGCTTTTGCTGTCATTGGCATAGTAAGAGGTTAGTTGCACTGGTTGGAGATGTGGGAGCTGCTTTCTGGTCATTTCATAATCCATTTAGTACGTGCTGCTTTCTGGTTGAAGGAAAAGAATAGGTCTGGCCGTGCAGTGGGTGCACATTCTAAGAGCAGCTGAATGCGTGCCGGGGGATGTCTGCCCGCTTTAGTAGAACTGGAGCCGCTCCTGAGGCGGTAGCAATGTTTGGGAGGTAGCAGGGTTTCCTGGATTGAGCACAGCAGCAGAAATAATGGGGTGTGGGATTCATGCCAACCCCCAGGCCATGGACTAGTACTGGTCCGTGACCTGTTAGGAGCCAGGCCACATGGCAGGAGGTGAGTGGCAGGAGAGTGAACAAAGCTTCATTTGTATTGACGGCCGCTTCCCATCACTCACATCACTGCCTGAGCTCCTCCTATCAGATCATCGGGGTCATTAGCTTCTCAGAGGAGCACGGACCCTTCTGTAAACTGAGTGTGCTGGGTGGGGGGGGATCTAGGTTGCACACTCATTATGAGAATCTAATGCCCGATGGTCTGAGATGGAGCTGAGAACAACAGCAACGCACTTCAGATGTCACTGTCTCCCATCATCCTTCAGATGGGCCCGTCTTTTTGCAGGAAAATGAGCTCAGGGCCCCTACTGATTCTGCATTATATTGGGTTATATAATTATTTCATTATATATTACAATGTAATAATACTAGAAATAAAGCACACAATAAATGCAATGCGCTTGAATCATCCCAACACCATCCCATCCCCAGCCCATGGAAAAAATGCCTCCCGTGTAACCAGTTCCTAGTGTTAAAAATATTGGGGACCACTATAGCACTATAGGTCTCAGTGCTAATTTGGTGAGTGACCTTGGGCAGAATGCTCTTCTCCATTAGGGGAAAACAATTGAGCCTATGGTCCTACCACACAAAGATGTAGTGCCAATGAAAGCCGAGGATCCTGAGCAGCTTCAGACGGAAACCTAACTTGTTTTATAATTCATAATTAAGTATATGCAGAGTGGGGAGGTATCCGCTTGTGAATTATACATCTAACAACTAGGCTTTGCTTTTTTTCCTTTCTAAGAAGTGTGGATTCCAATTATGCTCAATCTTACATTAGATGGTCTTTCCAGATAATGACACCAAGACTCCACCAGACAACATCATGGAAGGTTTTACTGCATCAGGCAAATATGACGCCAGCACTGCTGGTGAAATGATTACAGATAGTTCAGGACTGAAGGCCAAGGGTAGTAAGTTGTTCTTATTTCAATCAGAAAAGAAATGTAGTCAAAGGTAGTTAGAAATTCAAGGTTCAAGGACATGACCCAGCTCTGGAAGCGGGCGTGTGGTGGGGCAGGAGTGAGCAGTCCACCCAGACACTCTGACAACCATCTCTTTAGTCTTCCTTGACAACCTCCAAGCCACATCCCTCAGCCAAAGAAGATGACTGGGAGGTGGAGTGTGAGCGGCTGCCGGCACTGATGCAGGCAGCCGGGCAGGGACTGTGCGCTCGGCCCTGTGGCATGGGGTGGGGGGTAGGGTTCTCCAGCTTCTGCAGCCTCTCCCCACCTTGCTGCCCTGCAGAGGGCACCCACCCCAGAACTGCGGGGCTGCACAAAGTGCGCCTGCCGGCCTGCTAGCACATCTCCACACTTTCCACACAGGCAATTACGGTAAAACAGGGCTGCAAAGTTTGGGGATGATAGAAAAACACATTATTCAGTTATTTGAAAATAGATTTGAAGCATAAACACCACTCTCCAGTCCAGTTGGGTTTACTTCCTGGGTCAGCGAGCTCAGGCCCTGACCTGGCCCTTCTTGCCTTTTTCTCTCTCCCTGTCCTGCACAGTCAGGCTCAGCTCTTCCTGGGCCACTATCACTGTGAGGATAGGGATGTCCTTTTCTGTCTAAGCCACAGGCCAGCCTCTCGTTTCCATCTGAAACTGCTCTTCTCTCAGTCCCTTGAACTCCAAGTTGACAGGTCATGGTTTATTTATTTATTATTTATTTATTTATTTATTTATTTATTTGCAGTTTGGGGCCGGGGCTGAGTTTGAACCCACCATCTCTGGCATATGGGGCCAGTGCCCTACTCCTTTGAGCCACAGGCGCCGCCCAGGTCATGGTTTAAATACACTGGGCTGGTTCATAGAAACAGACACAGTGCGCCTTTCTATTTTCTCTAGCAGATCCCGGCCTCCCCTCCGTCCTCTGCTTCTCTGGTCTGGGGCTAAGAGGGTGAGGGAGGTGTAGCCTGAGCATTCTCTCTGTTCATTTCAGACCCGATTATCTCTCCTGGGTAAACAGTCCATCAACGTCACTCTCCTTCTAACCGACCAGCACATAATATGATATTTGTGTCTTTGCTAACTTTAAGTATATAGATTTATCATTTTTAGATCTTTTTCTCATATTAAATAATTTCTCTTTCCAATTTTTGTTATTTGTAATTACATATCTCTTACCTTGAAGAAGATCTGCTAAATTCTTTAAGTTTCAGGTCACAAAGAAGCTGGATCTGTCTTGGTCTCAGGTTACTGTTCTGAAGGGAGTCCTGACATCACTGTGTGTCTTCCTTAGAAAGGTAATTTTCACATTATGGTGACAGAACTTTAATGCTCCCAAGTTCCTACAAGAAGTCCTTATCTAAAAATTGTGCTGGCTTGTGCTTTAATATTATTATACCAAAGAACATTAAACCCAGTTCAAATGAGGTGCTGGCCTTGGGTGAATGTCATCACTGCCAATCATCTCTGTTCTCTGAAGCAAGTGCCCAATTACAGCCTAAATTCCCCTTGTCCATTTCCCCCAAAGAGAGTCCTATGGAATTAAAAAAAAAAATGTAATTTATGTCAAAAGACAGGGACTGTATTGTTAAGGAAGGAATAATTCAGTGAGTAGAAAATACAGGATGGCACACCCTGTTTCGTGTTCTGAAATTTTCAGTCTTACATTAACAGAACCCACAGAAGCCTTTGGCCCCTGACTTTGGGCAAATGCCTGATAGCAGATTTGAGTTCCCCACCTAAGGCAGTAGCTCCAATTAGGAATCACCCTTGACCCTTCTCTTATCCTCACACCGTCCACCCAACCCATAGACAATTAAAGCGGCGGCACCTGTGGCTAGCGGGTGGCACCTGTGGCTCAAAAGAGTAGGGCGCCAGCCCCATATACCAGAGGTGGTGGGTTCAAACCCAGCCCCGGCCAAAAATAGCAAAAAATAAAAAGACAGGTCTATCTTTGAACTCGTTGTGACACAGGCCCTTATCACGGTCACAAGTTGTTTGCACGTCTCACCTGGACTCCAGCTTTCATTCTCACCACCTGTAAGGTCGCCTTCCCCACAGCAACCAGGGTGATCTACAGAGTCAGCCAGACCCAGCTGTCCCGCCTGAAAACATCTAGGACTTCCCTGCAAGCCTAGAATGAACCTCATACTCCTCCCACGATCTGCTCTCCCTGCTTCCCACCTCGCCAGCCAGCCTATTTGTTGAGGGCCAGGGTCCTGGTTCCTGAAACCCAGTTGACCTGGTTCGATTACTTGGTGGAACTAGAAAGTTCATCTGAGGCATGGACAAATAGAAGGTGAAAGTGTGTAGAAACCCGAAGTAAAACCAGAGCAGCAGGGCAGGGGAACTTCCCCCGGGCTTTAGTATCATGAAGAGAGAGTTTATTTTAGCACCGTGACAAAGCTTAGTGCACTTCCAGAGAGAGTTAAAAGTGGCTCCCTCACATAAGTGAGAAGACAGACGTGCACGGAAGGGCAGGGGAGAGGAATAAATATCCTCTTTCTCCCCAACTCTCCCGTTGGTCTCTCTGCACCTCGGGCACCTTGGCACTTTTCTACTGGTCACTGATTCCCTAGGCTACCTCACATCCACATTTCCCCCCCTTTTTTGGCGAGAGTTGCTGATCTGTTGAATGTCACTATGGACCTCCAGACCTCCTTATTCACCAGGCCAGGCTTTTCTCCCACCCCCACTTCCAATCTCTTTCTTTGTCCCTTGTCACTCTTGCCCAGAGATTTATCCAATCCCTTTCCAAGGGATCCTCCCGGGAGCTCAGTTCATGCTTGCGTCTGGGTTTTTTGCTTGCTGTTCCTTCTTTCCCCACGTCTTTTCTGTCTGCCTCATTCATATAGTCCAGGCCTCTGCCCTAACACCTTCTCCATAAGAAAATGACCTTGGGCTCGGCACCCATAGCTCCATGCTTAGAGCACTGGCCACATACACCACGGCTAGTGGGTTGGAACCCAGCCTGGAACTGCTGAAAACAACAGTGACAATTACAACAACAAAAAAGAGCCAGGCATTGTGGCAGGTGCCTGTAGTCCCAGTTACTTGGGAGGCTGAGAGAAGAGAAATGCTTAAGCCCAAGAGTTTGAGGTTGCTATGAGCTGTGATGCCACAGCACTCTACTGAGGATGACAAAATGAAACTCTGTCACAATAAAAAATAATAATTAATAAATAAATAAAACAATGATGACAATAACAAGAAAATAGCCGGGCATTTTGGCAGGATCCTGTAGTCTCAGCTACTTGGGAGGCTGAGGCAAGACAATAGCTTAAGCCCAAGTGTTTGAGGTTGCTGTGAGCTGTGATGCCACAGCACTCTACTGAGGATGACATAGTGAGACTCTGTCTCAAAAACAAAAGGGAAATGACCTTGACCACCATGTCTGAAATCAGACCCCACCCCTCCAGCTCCCCTGCACGGCCACACGCCTTTCCCTGTGCTTCCTGTGCTTCATTTCCCTTCACAACACCTCTGTCTGTCACAAATTATACTTTTTTGTTTTCCTGATGACTATTTGCCCATCTCTCCTTTCTGAGAATTTAAATGTAACTACAAGGAGAACTCAAGACCAGACCTGGAGTCTTCCCGCTGAGTTCTTTCCATGACACCACGCATGCTCTCTTCCCAGAAGATATGTTAGGTGAGCACATGTTTATTCACAATTCCAGGCAATTTAATCATCTCTAATAAAATTTCTGGAATAAAAATTACTAAGTCAACACCAGACCACACCGACCCTTAATATACATAAGCAATTTACCTAAAAATAAGCCTGTGAAATGTAAGGTGAAGGAAAGACTCCCAGTTTACACTTACTAATTTTTTATACACATTTATATTCCTTAATTCTTTTTAATATTTTGCAATTTTTAATCAGTCATAGTAAACTTGTGAAGGCTTTTTTTAAAAGTTTTTATAATTTTTTTTTTTTTTTTTTTTTTTTGCAGTTTTTGGCCGAGGCTGGGTTTGAACCTGCCACCTCTGGCATATGGGGCTGGTGTCTTACTCCTTTGAGCCCCAGGTGCTGCTCAATAGTTGTTATAATTAATCATTAAATTTTCTCTCTGTCTATAAATGTAGGACTGAGATCCTTCACAGCAGCCATAAAAATGACAAAATAAATAGAGGACACTTGTATTTCAACCTCAATCACTGCAACTACTGTTGTGTCTAATTCTGGACTAATTTCCAGAGCAGAAATTTCTTATTCTATAGCAGTCAGCAAGGTCTATCTCCAGAGCTTCCTTCAAGACAGCACCTTTATTCTCCAGGAATACTGCCAATTGACAGTCTCTTATAAGGTTTGTCTCACCTTCAGAGCCGAGGCCTCAGTCACACCCCAGGACCCCCACCAACAACTGAGAATGATTGAGACTTTCACACCATCCATCTCTGCCCACCACACAACTCCTGGAGTGATCACTTCTTGTTTGAAAGCCTTCTGTGCAGTCGGCCTAGAATTTCTGAGCTCTGCAATTCCATCTGAAGGTTTCCCCTGCTTCCTCCTTCTTTTATCTTTGCAGGATTAATCCCTAATAATAATAACTTTGTCTCAGCTTCCAGAAGGACCAAAATGACACATTTTAAAAAATTCCTTATTTCTTCCATTTTAGGGAAACATATTTCTTTAAATGACCTTGTGTATGGTGTATAATCATGCCAGCATCTATAATCATGACTGCAGGACAAAAGAAAAAGGAAAGCAGAGGACACTCCTTGCAAAGTTATGTCAAAAACCTAAGTGGCTTTGCAATCTATTACCTTTTTCTTCTGTTTGGCTCATTGGAATGGCGGTGGTTTTGCTTTCATCCATCTGGGGCAGTGGTGTGGGGAGGGCTGTATTGTGATGGATGGAACTGTCTGAACCCACTGAGTATTTACATATGGCATCAGTGCGTGACATTTACAAATAGCTGCACAACAGCAAAGTGTGATCGCCTCTTCTTCTGCGTGTTCTTCTGCGTGTCAAGGAACTCAGCCACTGGAGAGCCATTTGATAAAAATAAAAAGTGATACCTTTGCCTTTCCTCTTCTTACATCAGTTTTGGGCTTCTTAACCATAATGGAAGAAAATTCTCAATCCTTTTTTTTGTTTGTTTGTTTCAGGTGAATAGAGGATATAAAGAATTAGATTACAATGTTACATTCTTAGGGAAAGTCCCTCTTAATAATTGGGTCCCTTCTCAATGCTTTTGTCCACAAAAGTTTTAGTCTGAGGATTAAATCTATGTTTTTTAGGTAGCCTTAGATAGTCTAAACTAGCAATGGCAGCACAGTTAGAATCAGGTCTATAACATAAACGGAAAAAAAAACAAATCCTTCTTTGCCAAAAGAGACATGGAGAATGAAACTTACAGAAATACTTTACCTTACTTATTATTCGAGGATGAAAGAATTCAGCCCTTATCTCTGAAGAGATCCATTCTTTATTATGTACATGATATTTTAGGGGCTCTATGTTTTTGAATGAAACAACAATAGGATTAGCATCCCCAGACATTTTCCTGCGTCTGCAATATAAACAATGTCTAACCTTGAACACTGTCTTTAAGGAATTGCTCTGTGCAACCTCTGTGCCTTGAAGAGCATAAGCATGTTACCCTGCGCTGCACATTCCTAGGTCCTGTGCTTTGCAGTTCTGACATAAAGCTGTTAATCCCTATGGCATTCTTGATCTCCAGAGGCAGGAATTTGATTCAGGATCCCTGGATTTATAGATATTGGTAGTTGAAATGAGTGCTACTTTGGCTGGCCAGCGGCTAGTCACTTTGTAACAGCCCCCAATTTTCTTGTAAATGGTTCTTTTCACTATTACCTATGATCCCCTTGGGAGGGCAGTTGCTTGCTATCCACTAGAGAAACTGAACAGACCAGGTCCTTCCTTTCCTAAGCAAGCATGTGACTTAAAGGAATTTTCTTCTGGGACTTTAAAACAAGCAAGTGAATCCTTGACAAAGGGAATAGTTGCTTTATTTTTTTTAAATCCCATTGGTGTGGGAGTCCAGAACAGCTTAAAATGTGGAAGCTGTGTTTCCTGTGCCCTTTCCCCCTGTTCTCTGGATCAACAGAACCCACTGAGATAAGTGTCCCCACTTCTCAAAAATCAAAGTTTGATAATTACTTGTGTGAGGTAAAAGTGGCATGACAGAAGGTTTTGTGCAGTGAGGAAGCTATTTCATTTTGCCATAAATTCATGTTGTTTTCTTCTGGCCTGTCACTGCTGCTGAAGCGTTGCAGTATGCTGTCCTCATTCACAGATGTTTCAAACTCTTAAGTCTGCGTGGGAGACAGGTCACCCAGGTTAAGACGAGACGAGAACAGACTACTTCTCATTTCTCTTCCCTTGATGGGCTGGGAGTTTTGAGAGCCTGCCTCACAATTTTTTATTTAAAAAAAAAAAATCTTCTTATGCCCAAGAACATTCTGTAATGTCCTTCAGGTGCACTTGGCAAACAATAGTTTAAGATTCAGCTGCTTAGAACTAAAACTTTCGTGCCAAGATTGTATTGACTAGAGATAAGTAAGCACAGTAAACATCTCTTCTTCGTGACATCAAAGTTGCTGAAAGTGTGGTTGAATCTTCTTGAAAGAATGAATAGATGGATTTGGCTGTGAAATTTTAATACCAGGGAGCTATGGAGTTTATAACTTTGTTGATTCTGTATATGATTTTTATTTTTAAAAATGAGAAAAGAAAAATAGTTTATGATCAGTGTCTTTTGTTTTACAAGTAACATAAAACTCAATTGATGCAAATAACAAGATAGATAGATGATAGATAGATAGATAGATAGATAGATAGATAGATAGATAGATAGATAGATAGATCTCTCTCACACACAAAAGTCTGGCTCAGGCACAGTTTGATACTTAGAACCATTCATGTCCTTACTGGGCTACTATCTCTGCCTTTTAAAATTGTACTTAGCTATTTCCTCCTTCCATGGTATATTCTTCATGACCAGCTTCCCTCCAAAAAATGGCAGCAGCAGTCCAGCTGTGGTAGCTGTACTCAAACATGATGTAGAGGAAGGTACATACTTTCATCTCCCACATCCCAGGGGAAGAGCCTTGATTCACTCTGACTCATCTGGACTAGCCCACTGCAAGCCAGTCACTGTAGCCAGAGTCTTAGATTACTGGTAGCAATGACGGGCTCAGCTTCTTCAAAAACCCACAAATGACCCAAAGAGGCTGTTGGGAAAAAGGAAAGGGATAAGCATGTGGAACAGGTAACCAACAAGTGAATACCCAGCCCCATTGTATTTCCATTGTAAATTAGGAGCAAGAACTTCAACTAAATGTCCGGTCTCGGGCTCATCTCTACCATCCACCAATTTGCACACAAGTTTTAGCATGGGAAGCGACACAAAGGTATCTTATACTGAGGGTGGGCAGGGGACTCTTCATGTAGCGTGACCTGTATTGTGGCCTTATGACTGCCCTAAAAGTATTAGAACAGGAAACACTTATCCACACAAGGAGGACTCACAAGACTCAGATGTATTACATATTCAAAAAGCCAGTTGCTCAAATAAAATTAAAACATTTCTTCTTCAAAGTGAACAGACACTTGCCAGCTACAAGAAAAGCCAAATTATTATCAAAGGGATGTCTACCATATGTGGAACCAGAAGAGGTGTGGTTAGTTTATAATGGCATGTATGGTTACGTAATGGCATGTAAAACTATCCAGGCGTTACAGTCTGATACCTCAACCCTGTCTGCAGACCTGGGTGGCGGGTCCTCCAGGTGTGGGGCCAGACAGGCACTAGCCACGTCTGCCCTATTGTCACTTCTTTTCCTGTGCCTTATTGTGGTCAATACCTTTTCCAGAATGACCCTTTTTTCTTTAAGTGAACTTAACCCTTAAATTGTGTCTTCTATCCAGGAATTACTCAATTGCTTTAAAATTTATTCATATACTTTTTTTTTAATGTTTACCATTATTTTATTATTTTTAAAGTTCAACATATAAATCTCCATTGTATATCGTTAACAATTAGAGAGTTAAAGTTAATATGACAACACAAAATCTGAAATACATAGAAATAATTCTTCAGAAAAATATAGTATTTCTACATGGAAAACTTCTACTTATTATTGAAAATATAAAAAGACACATGTCTGTAAATATTGCAAAACTGTTACTGATTTTTTTTTATTTGTTCAGGTATTCCTTCTGTTATAACTCGAGTTATTGTCTTTCTAGGGATATCAGTGTACCACAGCCAATTCAGTTTGCTCTGGGGGTTCAGAAGGATTATAGCAAACAGCTGGTGCATTGCGGGGCACATATATCTGATATGGGGTGTTATTATATATGCAAGTTTCTTCAGGCTTTCCTGTATATGTATAATAAGAGAAAACCAATAACACAGTTTTGACAGTTTTTCATATGCTTTTAAAGTGTGATAATTTTAACGTTTAATTCAATAAGCCACATTTTATTGATTAAAAATCTTATTTTCCTCCCACATACCATGTAAATGACATTCTTTACTGTTTTGTAAAGTTTAAAACTTAATATATGTAAATAGGAATAATACTTGTTGGTATCTACTATGAATAACAACAGATGCTCTATGTTATCTAATTTATACATTTTAATAGCCATGTGGTTTTATACAAAAAGACACTAATATCCAAAGAGATCTAGTTATTTTCCCAAGGTCAATCAATTAGTAAATGATGACGTGAGATTCGATTCCATATTTGTCTGATTCCTATCTCAATGGACCTTTATACATGTAACAACTATGAAGGAATATTCAAATGAGCCTTGTGTTTACCTTAATTCATTATTAAGTTGTTAAAAGGAAAAATTTTTAATGTCTAAAGACAATGAAAATTCTTAACTGTTTGTTGAGAATTAATACTTCATTTCGTCTATGCAGAGAGTGGGCAAGTTCTTATACAGTAATGACAAAGAAATGATCTTTATTTAGAGTAAAGCCAATTATATGCCAGTGGGAATGACTGTGTGATCTGAGAGCGTTTTAGATAATGCTTTAGAGAAGATGGTAGAAAGTTATAAATGTTGGTTGAGAAGATGCTAAGAGATTTACAAGGAGGAAGTCACATTGGCTGAGCAATCAGGCAAGGCTTCCTGGATGAGGTGACATAGGAGTCAAGCCTAGAAGAAAAATGTGAGTGATTTTAGCAAGCAGAGTTTAGGGAAACATCTTCTAGTAAGAAGAAGAAAATAAGAGCAAAGCAAAAAAGTAAAAACAGTATTCAAGGGGGAGAAAATATTGCCCCTGGACAGAGTTGAGGACTTTTGGTGGCAAAATGAGAGGTTTTTAAATATTCAGAAATCAATTGGGAGCCATTGAAAGTTTCTGAGCAGAACAACTATCTGTTCAGACCTACAGTTTAAGAAGATTAGCACGTATACCTAGGATAGATTGGACTTCAGTAAAGTCAAACTAGAAGTACGGGGCCTCACCAGATGTGTGCATTGAAATTTCTCAAGTAAAAAAAAAATGAAGCAATAAACTAGGGAATAAGAATAGAAATAGTAAAGAAAGATGTGGATTAAGATAGCCAAAGACCCGATGCCTTGCTAAATATGAAAAAGAAAGGTACCGAAACATTGAAGAGTCCAAGTAAATAGAATGTCTTCCTACGATCTCATCCCTCTCAGATAACCTCCACCACGGCAGGGAGGGCAGTATTTGTAATCTATCACTGACTGTCAGGGATGTGTTCTGAGAAATGACTTATTAAGCCTTTTCATCCTTGCACAAACATCATAACATGCACTTACAAAAACCTAGATGGTTTAGCCTCCTCCACTCCTAGTCTGTCTGGTGTAGTCTATTGCTTCTGGGCTACCACCTGTCCAGTATGATATTGTCCTGAACATCGTAGGCATTTGTATTGCAGTGCCATTTGTGTATCTAAGTACATGTAATCAGAAAAGGTAGAGTACAAATATGGTATCATAATGTTATGGGACCACCATTGTGTATGGAGCCATCCTTGACAGGCGTCATCGTGTAGCACATGATTGTATTTCAGTGACATGTCTTGCCTAGAACCTAGAAATCACCTGTGAATCATCTCTGGCACTATCAAAACAAATTCTCAAGCTCCAGTAGAAGGATTAAATTAGCTTCTGTGTGTTGGTGCATTGGCAGGAGGGGATTTGTTACTTATTAAAATGCCTCTATGGGATTCTACTTTGCTGCCAGGGCTGCGTGTCGGGCTGCTGGAATAATGTCCACCCTAGTTAGAAGCACATACACATTCCTATGATGTGACCTCCCACTAATCTCTCTGGCCTCATCCAGGCAATGGAAGAGCTCAAAACTACCCCCGATAAGCCAGACTGTGTGGATGTGGGGGGGGGGGTGTGTGCACATGATGTGTATGTGTGTGGCTTAATACTAGGCTCAAGTTCTCGCTTCCCCTTGAATTCCTCCTCATCCCAACCATCTGCCTGTTGATCTTAAATGCAAAACACAGATCAGCCAGTCCTTGTTTATTTCATCAGAAGCAATGTAACTGTTACCTTCTTCATAAGCTCATAGTCCTTTTTGCAGAAATCTACCATCTTGTTCTCATTCATGCACCTGTCAGCCTCCCTCTACTAACAAGTTCCTCGTGGGTAGCTTTGTCCCAATTCCTATGCATTAAATAATGGCTTCAAGTATTGTGCTTGGGGTTAGGGGGTGGGAGAGAAAACAACAGTCATCAGAAACACAAAAGGTAATAAATGGCAAGGAAGTGAGTCATTAACTATTTAATTGCAATTAAGTGTCTGGGGCCTTGCTATAAATTTGCTTAACATGTGGAGGGGTAGAGTTTGATGCGGATGATAATTCATTTCATCTGGACATGATTAGTTTTAAGTACCAGCCAGAAAAACAGGCTTAGATGCCTAAAAGTCAGCTGTAGATGGGGAACATGCTCAGATGTGGAAGATAGTCCAGGGAAAGGCCACATAAAGCCAAGGGCAGTAGGATTGTGGGAATCCTTTAAAACTGTTATTCACTTTACAGAGAACAGATGTTCTTACTGTGCCTCCTGTGACTAATCACAAAACCTCCAAATAAGGGTAAAGTGGGTGGGGGAACAGATCTGGCCCCAGTTCTCCCCTGAACACTCTCCTCCACAAATCTGGCTAATATTCAAGACACACGGGCTTCCTTGAAGTGCTGAGGGGCAGAGTAGCCTTCCCCCAGCTTTTTGTCTGGGAGCATGGGAGGTAATTATTTTTTCATGTTAATGTTTCTGAATTTCAGTGTGATCATCTGTGAAATGAGGTTATGAATATGTAACCCAGCTATCATAAAGGATTACCATGCACATACAAGCAAAAGAGCTTTCTCGACTGCAAGGTGATGTAGAAATGAGACATGACTACCAAGATCTTTCTCTTGGGTCAATTCCATTAAAATTTTCAGATACCCTGTACATTGCCAAGTATTTAATATCACTGTTTGCACCTTTTTTTCATGATCTGTATTTACAAATCACCTTGACAGGTGATCTACAAAAAACTAACTGGATAGTTTACTACAAATGAAAGTACTTTAAATACATTTTCTTATGAACTTTTTTACTCTGGCAGAGAATGTGTGTGTTTCTTTTGTCTAGGGCCTGAGAAATTTATGGTGGCCCAATTTATTCAGCCAATGAGAACTAGTTAAGAGCAAGGTTGACTTTCCTTTCTAGAAGAGCACCCCGGTTTAAACCACCCATACCTGTGGAGGGCCAGACACTTGTGGAAAGTTCTGCACTGGACTTGGAGGGTCGGGGATCCTAAGATTCCAACATCGGCCAGGAAGGAAGCAAACATAAGCCCAGCAGCTCTTGGTCCCCTCTCTTGCCCTTTGAAAGCTGTAAGGTACGCTCTCAGGGCCACCGGGTAAGGGCCTGCTGATGACACAGGGGGTGGCAGGGACCTGATGGGAAATTCCCTGAGGAAGCAAGTGGACATACTGTCTCAGGCTCATTTAATCTGCCTGGCATTGTACAGACCACAGTCTGTAATTGCATGTGGACTATGTTATGTTTGTTTGTTTGTTTTTATTAAATCATAGCTGTGTACATTAATGCAATCATGGGGTACAATGTGCTGGTTTCATACACAATCTGAAATATTTTCATCAAACTGGTCAACATAGCCTTCATGGCATTTTCTTAGTTATTGTGTTCAGACATTTATATTCTGCATTTAGTTGAGTTCCACCTGTCCCCTTCTAAGATGCACTGTAGGGGTTAAATTATTTATTTTAAAAACCCACCTACAAAGAATTCATTCCCTGCTATTCTGCTGCCATTATTCTACGTAGAAGACCACAAGCAAAAGAGTAACTTCTCAGATACCTCATGAGAAGTGGAGGAGAAAGTAACACTCATGAGTTTTCCTTTCCGTGATGGGCAAAGGGCTAGGTTTCTGCATAGAGGATATTTCATTTCATGTCCACAACAGTCTCGTAAAAGAACTAGATAAGATCAATCCCCACATTACAGAAGCTCAGAGAGACTGAGTAAGATTTATGGTTGGTGAGAAGACAGAAATTTATACCCAGGTCTGACTCAAGAGAACATTCTTATCAGCTTACAACAGATCAGATACTGAAGGTACACTAATCCATAAGTCAACATAAATTACCATAGATTTAAAAAACTAAACATATCTCCTTATGGTTGAGTTATACAAGGTTTTAAAATTTATAATGTAATTGCTGGACCGTTCAATGTACAACAGTCTTTAAAATATGACACACAACTGGGCAAATACTGGGTCTTTGGTAATATTTTTTGTTTTTGTATTTTAAAATTACCCAGTAGATCTGATTCCCCAGGAAACAGGCTCCTAGATGGACACTGCATGCGGGAAACCATAGAAGCTTATTCTTGGGAATGGCACCTTTAAGGAAGCAGAGAGAGCAGGATCTCCAGTTGGAGAGGGAGAGTGATACAGTTGCAGTAGATGCCTTGGGCCATCTAGCTCGAGTCTAGAGCTGGCATAATCTCCTTCAGAGAAGTCCATGGAGGCAAGGAGGCCAGCCCTTTAGGCCTCTCGTGGGTGTAGGAGGGGCCGTAGCATAACCCTGAGTGATGCTAGTTCCTTCCACAGAGGGCAGTTATTGGAAAAGGTCTAAACTGAGAGTCGTGTGGCCCTGCAGAAATAGCAAGTGTGCCTCCATGACCTTGGGGCCCTGGGAGGCTCCCTGCAGCTTGCGCTACAGCCCCCACCACCCTCACCAGTATCCTCAGGGAGCACATGATTCATCTAGTAAGCTTACCCGATGTGGTACTAGCTCCTCCAGGACCCTAGGTGGTCCTGTTTGGGGGATAACTTATCAAAGGAAGGTTAATGGGGTAAGAGGCAGCCCCCATGGCTGCAGTGGCCTTGAGGTCACATCACATATGAATTACATTCCATTCTGAAATTCTCTCATCTTTGGCCACAATTTCTGCTCTTTTAGGTGACTTTCCTGGTAGGGTGACTTACACATGCATCTTGGAGGTAGCAGAGCCCTCCTCAGGCCATGGTGCTGTACTTGGAGACATCCCCCTAACACTGGGCCTGCCCACAGGACAACAGACCCCACTCCCTCAGTCCTCATCACCTGGGCTCAAATTCCCTAAGAAGTGTCTTCCTCCCTTACCCACTACCAAGGTTGAAATGTACAAGATGCCCTTGTCCTTCTTTCTGTGGAATGGACATTTTCTGGCATTGTCCTTGTCTGCATTTTCTGCTGGGAGTCTCCCAATAGGCTGCCGTGTTGGGCATTTTCCCTCTTCCTGGTAAACAAATAGTGTATATCACAAGTAATGGATCCATGCATTCAATGAATTATTAGTTTTGTATTCCCTACTATAGTGAGCTTAATGGTGTCCCCCTAGATACCAGGTCCTAATGCCTCGAACCTTTGTATATTACCTTCCAGGATACAGTGCTTGCAGATTGATTAAGGATCTGAAGATGGGAGATTATCCTGGGTTATCCAGGTGGGATCTAAATGCCATCCCAAGTGTCCTTTAAAAGACAGACAGAGGGAGATTAGACACACCTGCTAGAGAAGGAGCTCTAAAGATGGAACAGAGAGAAATCTGAAATAGTGTCCCAAATGATTAGATTGATGAGGGCACATGCCACAGAATGTGAGCAGCCACCAGCAGGTGGAAGAAGCAAGAAATGGGTCATCCCCTAGGGCCTCTGGAGGGAACACAGCCCTGAGGACACCTTGGTTTCAGACAGCTGAACTCTGCAACTACAAGGTCAGGTCATAAATTGCTGCAGTTTCAAGCCACCCACTTTGCAGTGACTTGTTACAGCCACTAGGGGAAATGAATCCATAGTGCTGCTCCCCAAACCTCACTCTCCATTGAACCCATTTCTTTTTGGATTTCTATGAGGAACTTCTAGGGATATTAGAAGCTGGGCTGGAAGCTGTAAAAGTAGCATTACTCACAGGAACTCTAGAACCAGGCAGCCTGCATTTAAATATTGGCACAACCGATTTCTAGCTCTGTGACTTCAGGTTCACCACTTTAACCTTTTAAACCTGAGTTTTCTCATCCACAAAATGGAAGTGATGAGCACATCACATAAGCATACTGTGAGGATTAAACTAGATGACTCCTAAAATGTTAATGCAGCATCGGGTGTAGTGTAACGTACATTACTTATTAGCTATTACTATTAGCATATAAATCTAATCATATGCCAACATGTCTTCATTGATTAAAATAATTTGAATAAAATATATGCTAATGTATTGATCAATGCAATTGATATTTTATTGATCAAAGTAAATAATTACAGAAGTTATATATTATTAAGAACTTAAAGGATCTTAGGAAACTCTGCCTCACTTTCTCTATCTGAAAAATAAGGATAATGGTAGCACTGACTTTATTATTTTTCATTTCATTATTTCAGATTAATATGAGGGTATAGATGATTAGGTTACATTGTTTGTTACCTACATTGTTAGGTAAGTTCAAGTTGTAGTTGAGCCCTTCACCCGGGGGTGTGCTGTATACCCTTACATTGTGCCCACTGGTAAAGGCATACCAACCCCTGTCCCTCCTTTCCCTCTCCCCTCCCTCCAACACTTGAATTATTTCTGTTTTTCTCTCATGTGAGGGTGTAGTTGTTTATCTACCAGTTTCATATTACAACTGAATACATTGGGATACTTGCTTTTCCATTCTTGTGATACTTTACTAAGAAGAATAAAAAGGATATTCTTCAACTCCACCTGGGTAAATACAAAAGCTATCAAGTCTCCATCATTTTTATGGCTAAATAATATTCCATGGTAGATGTATGCCACAGTTTAATTCACTCATGAGTTGATGGGCACTTGGGTTGATTCCACATTTCAGCAGATGAATTGAGCTGCAGTGAACATTCTAGTGCAAATGTCTTTTTGGTAAAAAATTTTTTTCTTATGGGTAGATACCTAGTAAGGGGATTGTGGGATCAAATTGAAGGTTTACTTTTAGCTCTTTGAGGATTCTCCATACTTCCTTTCATAGAGACTATATTAGTTTAAAGTCCAACCATCAGTGTAAAAGTGTTCCCTTCTCTTCATATCTGTGCCATATCTTTACAGCTTTGGGACTTTGTGATGTAGGCTGTTCTCACTGAGGTTGGGGGATATCTCAGGGTGGTTTTGATTTGCATTTCTCGGATGATTAGGAACAATGAACAATTTTTCTTGTGTTTGTTGGCCATTCATCTGTCTTCTTCAGGGAAGATTCTATTCATGTCTCTTGCCCACTTACAAATGGGAATTTTGCTCTTTTCTTGTTAATTAGTTTGAGTTCTCTGTCGAATCTAATTATCAGCCCTTTGTCAGATTCGTAGCATGCAAATACCTTCTCCCATTCTGAAGGCTGTCTGTTTGCTTTAGTTTTGGTACCCTTAGCTGTGCAGAAGTTTTTAGCTTGATCATGACTGTTGTGAGAATTAAATGGGGTATTCACATTAAGCACTTAGCACAAGGCAGGGCATGTAGTAAGTGGGAGGTGTCATTAGTGCCTCTATGCATTATCTCACCACAGTGTCATGAAATTGGTACCATTATTGTCCCCATTTTATAGACAAGAGTTGAAATAAATTGTTCAAGTGCACACAGCTAGTGTTTTCTGAGCCAGGACTCAAGCCCAGGTCTGTCGGAGATTGCACCCTAAGAGTTCCACCATTTCCACCTGCCAAAGGAAAGAAGTCTAATAGACTTTTTCTTTTCAAGACAGATGTTAAGTATACTTTCTGCCAAACAAGGGATCTCTAAGTGATCTCTCTGAGGGAGAAGGAGAAGGATGTCTCTTCTTTGAGAATGATAAAAGAGCACATTAGCAAGTATCCTGTTAGAATCTTCCAGGCAGGAGGAAACATTAACAGACCTCCTCTCCAGCTGGCTCTTCTATCTCCCAAACTTCAGCATCATTGCAAAACCTTTCATATGTCCATGTTTCATAATAAATAATCACAAAAAATGCAATACCTTTCTACATGTCAGCTGGTACATATGTTTGAAAGGTTAATGACTCTATTTACCTGTATTCCTTGTAAAAGTACCTGGGAACCTGAAAATATAGGAATAATAGGAAATACTTGGAAAGTGTCTTGATACTGTATAAAAGTGATTATTAATCACTATAGTTAGTTTTGTTTATTAAGACACCAATATTGTTCTTAAATATCCAGTGTTATTCATTCCTTCATTTATTCAACACTTGTTGAGTGAGTGGCTAAGGCATGCTGACCATGTGATGAGAAAGACTTTACAAGGTTCCTGGTGTTGGGACATAGTCATTCAATCATCCAACCAGTTAGAAAATATCAAATAACAAGTGAATGTTTTATAGAGAAGTAAAACTAAGAGGGAACAGATGATAGCAATCCACTCATGAAACCTTTACTGGTCATTTGTCAGTAACTATCATGAAGACATAGGTGTAAAAAGCATACACTCTTTCCCAGGGAGCTTTCAGGCTAATTATCACATCCTGAAATAGCATGAAATATGGCACAGGAAAAGTACAGAAAAGTTTCAAATGGATCAGATATGGACAAAAATCACTTCCGGATAGGAGGGGTGGGGAGATCTTGAGGAACAATAAAGGTGAATGTCTAAAGATAAGTTTCCACATGTAGGAAGTGATGGAGAATGGCAGTGAGAAAAGGCATCTCTCAATAGGGAATAGTGGGAGAGCAAAGAAAGCCAGTCACCTGAGGAGGCTGGTTCCTGCTCTGGTTTGCCATTCTTCATTTGTGTAGACTGCTGGTTTTATCCCCTTTCTGAGTACAAATACATCAGTATTCAAATCATCTGGGAAGCTCAACATCTTCAAAAATATTTACAACATGTCTTCTCTGGACTAGGTACTATATATGTTTCTGGACACTGGAGTCATTTTTTTCTCAATCCCTTAAATGTTTCATCTGTGCCTTTGCCAGGGTATCCATTACTTTGAATTCCAAGTATTAAGGGACATGCTATATATCATCTATGACTTTAATTGGCACTGATTACCTTGAATTCCCGATAAGGAGATACCTGCTACATTGTCTAAGAGGTTGTAAGTATGTTGAAGGAAGATTATCCTCTTATTTGATTGCAGTCAATTGTTTTGAGTTAACAATAAATATTTGTAGGTTGAATTATGAGATCAAATAATGTTTGAGATAGAATAGTTTAGAGATTTGATAGAGATTACTTGATTCCTCTCAATACCAACAGTTTGTTCTCCCCTCACCATTACTAGTTACTTAATGACCAATTACTAAGTAGATGATTAGATTACTGCCATATTAATACAGTTCGTTTATTAACATGGCCCAAGTTACCAAGATGGATATTTTACAGCCCAGTCATTTCAAGCACATTAATATCATCAGTATAACTACATCATCATTGAATAATTTATCAAAACTATCTAGGAAACTGTATATCCAGCTGTGTAAACTTCTTCCTATTTGCCTAGATTTTTGAAAAAAATAATTCTGAGTTTGTATTGTGATGCATCATATATCACATGAATACTAACTCAGCTAATAAGTGTGTCCTATAGCTTCTGAATAATGTTAGAATATAGGATATTTTTGTAGCATCCTATACCAAGTAGCAGCTCTTAATAAATATGAAAAAGGGGGGCAATAGTGCCTCATGACAAAGGATGATAACTCAAACTAGAACCAAAAAAACTGTGGAGAGGGTTGAGAACTTCCAGAAAGACATATTTGCAAATTCTACATTGGGATTACCAAATTGGAAGTCATGCTGACCAACCAGGACAGGGCGAAGAACATAAAAAATAAGACATTCAGAAATCCGTACTAATAACAGAGAAGAGATCATTCATCAGAATTGAAGGGGAAGCATAAATCTGGCAGAAGAGAAGACTCGAGGGTTCAGTAAGAATGGAGAGCTTGGAAACTGAGGTCATTTCTGACAGAATCATTGTATGATTACTATATAGAAGGAAGCAATGCCTAGGAGACACCTCCAGAGTTCACAAGTGGAGGGAAGGGACGCATCTGGCTGAGGTCAGAGGTAATAGGACAGAGAAATGGCCAACTTGTGATTGAATAGTAGGCAACATAGTAGGTCCTCCCACAAAGAGGACCATGCCCCCAACCCTGGTGCTGGGGAATATGTTACTCTGCATTGCAAATATAATAATGGTTAAGGACCTTAAAACAGGCAGATTACCCCGGTTCATCCTTGGGAGATCTGTCTAACCACATGAGCCCTTAAAAGCCAAGGGCTATCTTCACCTGGGAGGAAAAGTAGGCAAGATGAGGCAGAAAGGAAGGTCAGATAGACTTGAAACACAGAGGGGCTTGGTTCACAACTGCTGGCTTCAGAGATGAAGGAGACTACAACACGGAATGTGGCAGCCTCTGGAAGCTGAGCACCACCCCGGCCAAAAGCCAGACAATCTTACCACCACTTGGAACTGAGTGGTGCCACTGACTGACCTAAATGAGTTTGGAAAAGGATTTTTCTCAGAACCTCTAGTAAGGAACACAATCCTGCTGTTACTACGATTTCAGCCTTGTGAAATTCTAAGCAGAGTTTCCAGGCAAGACCATCTGGTCTTCTGCGTACGGGACTGTCAGATTATAAATTTGTGTTGTTTTAACCCACTCAAATCAAGTGGCTTGTTACAGCAGTCATACGAAAATTATACAGTTATTAAAAGGCACCCTATAATTGTTGAAAGATGCGAAACTTAAAAAGAAATTTGGCTAAGGGCCTATCTCTTACTTTCTTTCCTTGTTTAAAAGATATTGCATTTTCAAGATACTGGGAAATTTAACATATCCCATATCAGAGGTGGGACAAAAATGATTTAGTTATTTCATTTGGGCATATTCTATAGTACACACAAAGTCTTGAGTCCTAAAATTTAGTAAAGTGGAATATAACGTGTGATTGGAGCTAAAATTTTTGACCTTTTGATGGCTGCTGAATGTGTGAGTGTGAACACATGTGTGCTGAGTGTGTGTGTGCACACAAGTGAACTTGCTTTCATGTCTTTGAAAAAATACAAAAAATATATATTAAATTATTCTAAGTAATCATTATTTTAATTATACAAATTTTCCTTGCCAATTTTCATTCATTTATAACAAACTTTGCCTCCTATTACAGTAATTGAAACTCTAGAGAAAAGTAATAAAGATGAGCAAATGTTTGTAATGAAGTGAACAGCATCATATGTATTGTAACCATCTCCCAAGCTTTTTAAAAACAATAGTAACTACAGATATCTTAATGTGAAATTAAAATTAAAATGATTTCAGAAAAGGTTTTTTTGGTGAATCTTTAGTGCTTTGATCTTGAGACCCAGCATTCTACACTTGAATCCTATGTGGTAAGGACAACCATTCAAGATCCTCAATGCCAACCCTTTCCCAATAAGCCACACTTTCTCTGAGTGCCCTTTTAAACATGGGTAAAATGCTGATGCTTTTAAAATTGCATTTGTAATTGCAGTGTTAGTAAATGATGCTGCAGATGGACCAAAACTACTTTGGAAAGAACTGTGTGTTGGTTGGATGAGAGATTACAGCACACGAGCTTTCACGGTCCCCATCTTTTCCTAAGAAAAAGTTTCACTGTTAGCTTTTCTTTGAGGGTCTCATTCTCTTCCGTGTAGTTCTCGACATAGAGGTGATATTCAGTCAACTTATCTGTTATTGTCACAAAAAGGACTTTCAAATTTAATTTTTTCCACCTTTCTTTTCTTTTTTGAGACAGAGTCTCACTTTGTGGCCCTTGGTAGAGTGCCATGGCGGCCATAGCTCACAGCAGCCTCAAACTCCTAGGCTCAAATGATTCCCTTGCCTCAGCTTCCCAAGTAGCTGGGACTATAGACACCCACCACAACACCCAGCTATTTTTAGAGGCAGGGTCTCACTCTTGCTTAGGCTGGTCTTAAACCCATGAGCTAAGGGAATTCACCTGCCTCGGCCTCCTAGAGTGCTAAGATTACAGACATGAGCCACTGTGCCTGACCCACCTTTCCAATTAAGGTTTATCACTAAAATTTGGAATGATGTAAGGGAAAACACATCATGTGGACTTTTTTTTTTCCTGTTTGATGAACTGAGTTGAAAGTAGGGGGGGTAGATATTTGAGATACAATATTAGGAAAGCATGTATATTTATATATTGTTTTATAAATAATTTTATCTATATAAACTAGTGAAGGAAAACTCATTCCAAGAATCTTCTGTGTTATTGGATTATGACTTTAACTCACCAAGTTAAATGCTTAAATCTTAGCCATATTGCTTAATAATTATATGATCTTGAGAAGTTATTTAAACTTATTTTGGTCTTTAAAATGAGAACTATCCTCCTACCTCATAGTACCTACCTCATCCTTTTTTGTAAGGATTAGATGAAGTGAGATAATGTTGTAAAACACTTAAAACCTGGAACATAGTAAAGCTCCCAATTAATATCAGCAATTTTTAAATGGCCATTAACGAGAAGAACAAAGCCAGCAGGAAGACTAGAAACCCATTCAAAGAAGCTGCTGAGGTGTGTTCTAGGAGGCAGAAGAGAAGAAGGAGGAATTTCAGCCCTCCTGGGAGTGATGGGGAACATTGAGAAGGTGGATTTCATTGCTCAAGGACACTCTCTCTGATGTAGACACAGCGTTCGTCTCAGTAAGTTTTCTGCTGCTCTTACAGCATACCTCAGACTGAGTCGTTTATAAAACAGAAGTTTTTTGTCTTATGTTTCTGCTGGCTGGGAAGTCCAAGAGTGTGGTGCTGGCTTTCAGTGAGAGTGTTGTAATGTGACACAAAGGTAAGTAAGCATGTGGAGACAGAGAGTGGAGGCCAGGCCCAACCCCACGTGGGGACAGAGAGTGGAGGCCAGGCCTGACCCCACGTGGAGACAGAGAGTGGAGGCCAGGCCCGACCCCACGTGGAGACAGAGAATGGAGGCCAGACCTGACTCCACATAGAGACAGAGAACGGAGGCTGTACCTGACTCCTTGTGGAGACAGAGAGTGGAGGCCAGACCTGACTCCATGTGGAGACAGAGAGAGGCCGGGCTGTGACCCTACGTGGTGGAGACAGAGAGTGGAGGCCAGGCTGAACTCACACATATATCAGGAGCTAATTTCTACAGTAACTAAGCCACTCCATGGGTGTCAGAGCACTCACGATCTAATAACTTCTTAAAGATCCCTAAATCATATCACAATGGCAATTAAATTTTCACATGAGTTCTAGAGGGGACATTCAAACCATTGTGTGCAGTGGTGGTCACAAATATTCTGCCAGTCATATTCTAAGAGCTACATTTTTTTCAATTACTTTTACATGGGTCACTACCAAGGTTTGAGACATACATTATTTCACTTCCAAGAAACACAGTTGGCAGCATCCTTTCTGACTCACCCGTGTCAGTTTCAACTTGCTTGGCTTATCTCGGCTTATTGGTGTTGCTGGGAAGGCTTCATTTGTTTCTGTTCACATGGATTTTGCATTTCTTGATTTGTGATTTTTGTGTATCTCAATTTATGAACAATAGATACAAAGAGATTTTCTTAGGTTTGACTAAATGTTTAGACTGAAGACCATGATAGGCCACACCTAGTACCAATCGGAGAATTTAACGAGGGACCGGAACTTGCCAGCAGGGCAGAGGCAGCTATTCTTCTTTGCAGAAGGTCTTGAAGCAATCAATGGAGCAATTCAAGTCTGAGCTGAATTTTATACCAAACAGGCCTAGAAGTTGTGCTAGCTTGCAGTCTTAATGCACCAGAGGACCCAATATTTCTTGTAAAACCTCTACAGGCATAACTTTCAGAGTCCCCATTAGAGACACAGCACTTATAAAAATGAGGCCTTCTCATCAGCATTTACAACAGATAATTCCAGTCGAGATGCAATTTTCCAACCATGGGTGAGTTTTGAATCATACTCAATGTTGATTCATAATGTAGACAGCACATATCATTATCAAGTTATCAATACAAAGGGAACGATGCTAAAGGGTCCCCAGAGGGCAAAATCTCATGTAGCAGGAGAAGAGATATCATTAACTCTTTATCTACAGCGAGTAATTGGCTTTTTGTGAAATCATAATGTGTTAGGGTATAAAAATAAAACTTTTATTATTTGGCAATAACTTCCCCAAAGGTGCTCTGCTGAATCCTGCCTTTTCTCCTTACTGAGTGAGCTCCAATAATAGGATCACAGCTAGAGTCTCAACTTGCCAGTTGTATTCAGTTATTAAAATAGTCACTTACAGTTCCTAAAACACAGAATCTCATGAACACTTCACAACTCCTCTGCCCTGCCCTCCAGAACACACAGTGAAAGCAGTTTCAGTCTGGCTGTCACTTGCCTCTCTCCCACTTGGATCCAGCTGTTGGCAAAGGGGAAGGATGGAGTCAGGCGGGCTCTCGGGGGCCTGCCTGAGGTTTGGCCTTCCCTGTTTCGATGGTCACACTACTGACCCAGCTTGTGGGGGTTGACAAGGATGGATGGGGTGTCACCAACTAGTTGCCCTGACAAAGCTCCCTCCTTAGCTACTCTTCCCAATATTCATAGTCACATGTGAGGTTTGGCCACATCTTGTGCCCAACCCCCACTTGCGTCCTGAACCTGGATCCTTCTAAAATATAGACTATGGCCCCCAATCTCATCAAACATCTGCTATCAACCTTAGGCACAAAGACTTCAGAATCCATCTTACCTCTTAAGAATGGTCTAGGGGGAGGTGGTAGGGGACCCATTGTGACCTGGCAAAAGCCACCATGCCATTTCTTCCCAGTGTCATCATACCCTACTCCACTAGGACAGAAATTCTGGTGTCAATGCAGATGTTCAGCTGGGGAAGAATTGTCAATCTCCTCTGCTGGGCACATCTAATTGTAATGACTTATTCTCTTGGGATTCTCCTTCCTTGGGTTTGGGAAAGTAATGTGCCTCTTCCCTATGATTACAAACTTTGCTCTACAGAAAACTGACACATCATCTAGTTAATATGGGGTGTTTTGAAGGCGGATATTGGAATGAGAGGTGCACAAAGCCAGGGCTGCTGAGCCAGCACCTCCCAGCAAAACCGGGTGAGGAGCAACTGGCCCCAAAAGCTGTCAGATCTGACAGTGAAAAATGTAGGTAGGTTTACTTAACACCTTTGTTCTCAGATATGACTCAGAGTTCTGGGCTGAATTCTGTGTCTCCAAAGCTCATATATCAAAGTTCTAACCCAATGTTTTTCAACCTTTCTTATCACAGAGCACATGTAACCAATAGTTAAACTTCCATAGCTGCTTAAATTATGTTTCTCAAAAAAAAAAAAAGTCATAAAAGATGGGGGGAATATACTTGCTGTGACTTAAACTTCTCTTGAAAATAATTTAAATAATTATCTTTAAAAATTTTCCCTGGCACACCAGTGTGCCATGGTACACCAGCTGAAAATCCCTGCTCTAACCTCTAATATCTCAGAACGTGACTGTATTTGGAGAAAGGGGCTTTAAGAGAGTGAATAAATTAAAATGAAGTTAAGGGAAGGCCCTGATCGGACAAGTGTCCTTATAAGAAGAGGAAATAGGACCCAGACCCTGTACAGAGGAAGACCATATGAAAACATCAGAAAAAGATGACTTTGCTAAGAAGAATACTTTTCATCTTAGCAAAGTATCTCAAGAATGGAAGAAAAAGTAACCAAAGTACTCAACCTAATTTATAGCTTTCTTATTAAGGCTATAACCCAATTATAGCACAAGAATATGGGGAAAGGGGCAAGGGAGGGGAGGGGAGGGGGGAGGATGGGGGGAGGGAGGGTAATTGGTGGGACCACACCTATGGTGCATCTTAGAAGGGTACAGGTGACAGTTACTAAATGCAGAATACAAATGTCTTAACACAATAACTAAGAAAATGCCATGAAGGCTATGTTAACCAGTTGGATGAAAATATCTCGAATTGTATATAAAACTAGCACATTGTACCCCATGATTGCATTAATGTACACAACTATGATTTAATAAAAAATATAAGAAAAAGATGACTTACTGCAAGCCGAGCAGAGAGGTCCTCAGAAGAAACCAACTCTGCCCGCACCTTGAGCTCGGGCTCTGGCCTCCAGAATAGTGAGAAGATACATTTCTGTTGTGTAAGCCACTGAGTCTGTGATATTTTGCTGGGACTGCCGTTGCGACCCACCGTGCACTTAGTCAGGAAGCTGAAGGCCCCGTTCTGTGCGGCACAACCACATGTCTGAATGTGCTAGCAGACAGTGTGGCTAGTTGTTTAAAGCCTCTTAATTACCGCAACGGTTTTCCTCTTAGGGAGGATGAATGTATCACTGGTGATGACAACAGCCGGGAAGGGTCTTTAATATTTTTTTCTGGGGAAATAGGTATAGTTTAAACTCACCAAAACTCAAGGGAGCAAACTGCACTCAGGAAGCCGAGGACTCAGATGAGACCTTATGGTTGGTCTCCACTATTAATGCTATTTGGTTTAGGGAAAAAAATCATATTAAAAAGTGCTCGGTCCTCATCTCCAGTCAGGGACTTGTACAACATTCTCCCCTTTATTCAGTTTTACTACCTTTCTACTCCTTACAACTGAAGAAACTGGATTTTATCGGCTATAATTCTTCACTTTTGAACCATCTGCATGGATCATTCTCTTTAGAAAATTAAACAAGAACAACCATTTTAAATCAATCACGAAAAAGTCCTTATTCTTTCTTTTTAACAAAGTTCAAGAACTTTTTTTTGTTTTGCTTATTCTGTTAAGTGAAAAATTCTATTGTTTTTCTAAGCTTCATTGTTATGTGTGGTCACAGTGGTATTCAAATACTTGCCCCCAAGAAGTTTAATTGAGTTTTTAATGGAATTTACAGGGAGGATATCTGGAAAAACCACATGAGCAGCTAAGGCTCTCTAACTAGCGAGGTGGGGGGAAACGGTTCATTGTGACGGTATGATTTTTAAATCTTTTGGATAAAGTGTTTTCAGATGATTGGCAGATCATTTAGAGCAGACAGCTGTCTGTGTTTTTAATGCCGTCTCCTTTCCTTAGTTTCTTCCCTCCAACTCTCCTCATGAAATGTTAAGAATAATTGTGTTGAACTATTTAACCTAGCCTTCATGGGCCTTTTAATCACTATATGAAGACATTTATATTCCACATTTAGTAATTTTCACTTGTACCCTTGTAAGGTGCACCGTAAGTGTGATCCCACCAATAGTTCAATGAAAATATTTCAGATTGTATATGAAGTCAGCACATTGTGCCCCATGATTGCACCAATGTACACAATTATGATTTAATAAAAATTAAAAAAACAAAAAGAATAATTGTGTTTTTCAAAATGAACAATGGCGATTGGAGAAGCTGTGGTGGCACGCCACTCAGCTGTCCTTTCAGGAGGAAATCTGCATTGAGGAGGTCAGTTAGCTGACAGCCCGCAGCTACCCTTCCTAAGGGTCCAGCTCGGCTTGCTCTCCAAGGCCACCTTCTCCCCAAGCTGCTCCCAGCTAAATCCTGAGCACAGTGAGAGTCCAGAGTTGGCCCATTTCAACAGCCTGCCTTAGTCCAGGGCTCCTCATCAGCCTCTCTCCAGAGCTGCCCTTCCCGCCCCACCCTTCTTCCCTCTCCCCTCCCCAAGGCGTCAGGTGTGCATTGTGGACTGAAAGTTCTCGCTGCCTATTTCTGCTCTCCTGAACCTTTCCAGACACTGCCCACATTACCTCGCTTGCATTTTTGGTGTCTGCCTCATGAAGGATCCTGATTGACACAACTATCTCTGTACAACCTGCAGAAAAATCAGTCAGTAGAGAAAAAGGGATGGGCTCTTCACCCCTGCTCCTGCTGCATCAAACCGTTATCTTCTGGGGGAAACAGAGTTGCAATTTCATGTAGGGCTTCAACTCTAGGGAATTCTTTAAGACTTGAAAATTTAATGGAAATAGATAATCCTGGAAAGATGGAGGAATGCCGTGAAAGAACCCTAGAACCTCAAGCACACAGAACCGCAGGTGAGACTCACCCAATCGGTTGAAGGCCTTAATAAGAACAAAGATGCCAATAAGGAATCCTGCCAGCAAATGGACCTTGGACTTGAGCTGCAACACGGGCTTTCCCTCAGTGTCCCGCCTGCCAGCCCAACCTGCAGACTTTGGACTTACCAGCCTATCGTTGAGCAACTTGGATGGAATGGGAGACCAATATCTTAAATGAAGTATCTCACAAACGGGAAAACAAGCACCACACGTTCTCCCTAATAAGTGGGAGCCAAAAGATGGGTGCACACAGGCACAAAGAGATGGGCCACTGGAAATAGAGAAGAGTGTAGAGAGACCCGTGATGTCTTCCACGTGCCAGTGGATGACCGGCATCTACGTTGCCAGTGTTAGCCCTGGAAGTCCCTTGTCCCAGACTCCTCTGGTTGTCAGTTTTGTTAGGCATTGTGTGACGTTCTGAGTATATAGCAGTAAACAAACAAAAACTGAACATTATAACTGTGCATAGATTCCACTTATTATTTTAAAGATGAGATCTGTAAGTGACAGAAATCATCCTTTACTATATCAAAAGCTTTTCCATGCAGACCTACATTTCATTTCAAATGCCAGTTCCCAAATTACCAAAAGATTATTCTATTATAAATAATATGGTAACGTTAAAACACTGATGATTGTGAAGAAGAAAAGAAGAAAGAAAACAGATGAAGACAGTCTCCCAAAATAAGCAAGTTAGCCCCTTTAAGTTGCAAATCCTGTGACAGAGTCACATTTGAATCATTCCAAACATACACGTTGGAGAAATGCTCTCCTCACTGGAGAAATAAGTATGCGTGGTTTCGTTTCAAATAGCTGAAAACTGCAGAAAATCACAGAAACTCCAAGGAAGGCTGGAGAGGAGATCTTCAGTCTGTGGCTTGGTTGGTCTGCAGGTTCACATCCCCTATTTCACTGGTCCTCTCCCTGCAGGGTTTGCTCCCTCCCTCAGCGTCACACCTAAGCTTGGAACTTTATTAGCGCCCTGGAAGGACCAAAGGCCAGTGTCTCTATTGTCCTGTGGCCATTTGATGCTCTCTCTGGCTGCATCACCTGGATGCTCCTTACATACAATTTTCTGCTGGGTCCCTCTGTCTTCCCAGGGTTTTCCCTAGAAGCAGGTGTGTTCTCTTATATTCTGAAATCATCCCTTTCCGAAGTAATTCTCCTTCCACCCAAGAAGGGTGGCTAAAAGCAGCTCTTCCTCTGAAGCCTCAAACACCCTTCTCGTCATCAGCTTCTCCACCCATCATCCATCTCATTTTTAGATCACTAGTCCAGATTAGCTTTTTCAAACTTGTCTGGAAGACCTGCTCTCTTGTCTAATCTTCTCGTGAACGGTTTGACTGTGTCCCTAAACTTCCAGCTTCCCCTGAAGGATTAGCCTTTTAGAACAGAAAGGCCAAAAAATAGCAGGCTTTTTCTGGTGGTTGTTCTGTATGTTCTTCTCCTGGGGCAACAAGCACAACAGTAACCATCTGCTTTAAAAGTAAAAGAAAAATGGAGAAATTCCAAGGGAGGGAAGCACCATATTATTCTGCCACTTTGGCATACGGCTAGACGGTAAATTAAAGTTTCAGACTTCAGGGGACCATTAGGGGTTTTCTAATACAACCTCTTTTTCTGTCTTCTCTGTTATATGTTCCTGGCAGATGGTCAAGCAGACTCCATAATACCAGTGTATTATGGTATTAAGGTAATCCAGTTCCTTGTAAGAGAGTGGATTTCAGAACTGTAGACATCTTAGAAAGTCCATCTCTGTATGAAGCTGGTGTCTATTTCCATTATGGGCAGAAGAACCTGATAGAGGTAACACTGACCTTGAACCTAAACCAACAGAGATGGGTCAGATGATCTCTAGAAACTCAGGCTCTTCATCTATAAAAGGGAGCTGATAATACTTATCTTTCAAAATCACAGGGAAGATTAAGTGAGATAAATATACATCAATACCCCATATGCTCTTTGTTTTGCTAGATGCTAACTAACTATGAATTCCATATTCCCTGTAATAGCCAATAATGATCTAAATTCATTCATTTGTTCATTTACTCATAAAATGTTGACCGAGCATTTATTTTCCCCAACTCTTGGAATAAACCCTGGTAATATAACAGAGAATAAAACAAAAGTATGCCTTGCCTTAAGGAAATGCAGGATATCCAGAATACATGTTGAATTACAAACATGAGACATTCGGAAGAAAATATGCTTCATTTGGTGAAGAAAGCACATACAGAGGGAAACATATAAAACACCAAGTTCACTATTTATTCTCCTGTCTCTCACACTGTATCATCTTCCCTACAGAGTCTCCTTATATTAAGAATAAACATCCCCAGGTCTCCGTCTATTCTTCAGTTAGCATGGATATGGGATGGCTTAATTTTTCCTATTAACTTGTGGAACATTGAAAAATCCTTTCTTATGGTAACTTTAAGCCTAGTAAGAAAGAATCGATATTTTGAATTCTTCTTCATGTTATTTGTCTATTTCAACATGTAAAATAACAACTGCAAATATATATGTATTCCTTTCATAGTTTGCACATTCTATATGCTAGTTTTTATATGCTGTGATATTTGGGGCTGTAATGTTGAGAGGGAAAGATAAGTTATAAGAGAAACTATAATTTTCTGGGCATGGTGGCTCACACCTATAATCCTAGCCCTCTGGGAGGCCAAGATAGATGGATTGCCTGAGCTCAGGAGTTCAAGACCAGCCTGAGCAAGAGTGAGACCCTGTCTCTACTAAAAATAGAAAACCTTGCCAGGTATTGTGGGAGACACCTCTATTACAGTGTCCTCAGCTCATTGGCATCCAACTACTTGCCCAGCACACTGAAAAACTGTGTATCACAAGTTGACAAGGAGAGGTAAGAGTGAGAAAAGAATCCTTGGCCTTGCTGTGAGTATAACTTTGTCTTCCTCCTGGCTTCCCCCCTCCTAAGTAGCCTTCTCCGGAGGAGCCAGCTGGGCCGTGCACTGGTCACAGGGGCTTCTCCCAGCAGAGCCATGTGGCCGGTGGCGCTTCCTGAGTACACACATTCCCACGGCCACAACACTGGAGGCAGAGAGTAAGGAGGCAGGCACTTGTCCCTGAAAGAGGGAAGAAACGGTACCCTCCCTTTGTGAATAGATGAAGTTGTTCTCGCTTTGTCCCTTGAAAGCCTCTTTCTCTGAAGTACAAGCTATTATGCTAAGGCAGATGTACAGTCTGGGAAGTTTTCCAAGTTCATCGCTGAGAGGCATGGAGTATTCAGCATGATCGCCTCCGTGGAGCTGCCGTCTCTGTCTCAGTCTGCCTGGCTGGCAGCCCTCAACAGGGGACAGTTGTCCGGAGGCGGGTGGGTAGGAGCCGGGGCACTCTGACGGGGGCCCTCCCAGACAGTTTCTTGGTTTGCAGAGCTGATTCGGTTTTCTTTGACAGCTGCACACATTTCATAGGAGAAAAACATTCTGGTGAGGAGGCGGCAGCTTGAGTTTGTCTGAATCTGCGACACTCCCGGCGAGACTTAAGTGTGAGCTTCACTGCGCAGCGTCTACAAGGGAAAGATGCAGGAGCAGCTGCCACCACCCGGCTCCCAGCACAGGTGGCAGGAGACGCTGTGTGCGGCAACTGTTTCACTGATTCCCATTGTGTTCCCTGACACTTTAGATCCTGACTACACACCAAGGAATAGATTATGAAGACAAGGATTTGCTCCCCAGATACAAAGCAGGGAAGTAGCAGGCTATGATCCCCACCATACGTTCAAGTTGTCCAACACCCGGAGGCCATTAAAAACAGTTGCATATCTTAGAGTTGTCCACAGCTTCAAGTGCAGAGTTTAATGTTTTTCTTATGTGAAGTTCTTGAAGCCAAGTAGCAGCCGCTGCTTCTTCATGTCGTGTTACCATCATCTCCTCCGCATGAGTGTTTTCAGCATAAAGCAGGTGTTACAGAAAGGCGGATTAAATTGAAACCTGGGGGATCTTACCATCCCTGCACTCCGGAGAGTAACCAGAAAAAGAGAGTGAGATGTACACCTTCCATTGTTTCCCATCTTGACCCTGCTCCAGATTGACAATTAGGTAGCAAGAAAAGCAAGGGGGAAGTCGAGGCTGAGTGCTACGGCAGGTTTCCCCAGGGTGTACCAGCCTGGGTTAGAGAAAATGGAACATTAAATGTTTTCAAGTAGATTTCCAATCGTCTCAGTATTTCAGAAATTTTTAACATAATGATAAGAGTTTGCTATGTTTTGGGGAGGAGAGTTGTTATTTGTTTTTGTCCAAATGAAGAAAAAATTCTGGCATATTTCAGCATGCTAAATTCTGAAATCTTTAACAAAGCCTGTGACGTCCTGCATGTTCTGGGTCTTTCCTTCCTCTGCACTTTATCTCAGGCCACTCACCCATGCAAAAGGAAAGAGACTACTTTGGTTTTGTGCCCTAGCAAGATTCATCAAAGCAGGGTTTATGGGACTGATGAGACACGAGCCAGACCACGGTACTAGTCAGCTGCTGCTGTGGACCCAGCTGCATTGAAACATGGTGCCTTAAAATAATAACCATTTGTTATTGCTCCTGAGTCTAATGGTCAGCTGGTAGGTGTCTGTTGGAACCATTCCCGTGTCTCTGGAGAGCTCTGGGCCAGAAAGGCAGCTCTATGGACATTAGCTGATTCTCTCATGTGTCTGGGGATAGCAGATCTGTTCATGGCCTATGATGGATTTGGCTCTTTTATGTGTGATCTGACATCTTCCAGCCAGCCAGCCTGGGCTATTTCTCAGATCACATCAGTATTCCTAGAAAGAGAATGCAAGCTTTCAAGGCTACTCAAAACCTAAGCTTGAGCTGGCAGGATTCATATTGCTCATTCTGCTAGGCAGAACAAGTCAAGGAGCCACCCCAGATTTAAGGGCTGGAGAAATAGGCTCTATCTCTCAGAGGAAGAATCTTCAAAGTTGAATTGCAAGGGGCATAGACACAGGAGCTGCTTTTGCAACCAAACCACCACAAACTTCAAGGATCAACAGGACCTAAAAAAAGGAAAGAAAGAAAAAAGAAACAGGAGCTCTGCTGGGAGAGGTAATGTGTAAGAATGCATCCAGGTGTAAGAACTATTATGAGAAAAGCTCACGACATGTTCTATAAAAGGAAAAGAGAACTGTTGTTGGAACAAAGATGTTGTATGTGCAGGCACAGAAGAACACGGGGGGCTCGTGAGAAAGACAGCAGAAATGAGATTTGGGAGGACTTTAATTCCATGCTAAAGAATCAGAGCTTTGTTCTAGACATCTATATATGTGGTCCCTTGAAGGAAGCAAGAATTACAGCAGAGGAATGCTGGTGTGTGCACTTGCCATAGATCTACAGCCCCTTACTCACTCACGCTTTCTGTGGATTCAGTGACAACCACTCTCTCCTGGCTTACTTTTTCTTTCTCCAATGTTGATCCTTTAGTTTTATTTCTTTATTTCAAAAAATTCAGGGGGTACAAGTAATTTTTGTTACCTGGATGAAATTGTAGCACACTGAAGTAAGACCTTTCCGTGTACCTGTCACCAGAATGGCGTACGTTGAACCACACAGGTAGACTTTTAACCTTTCCTCCACCCCAAATTTCCCCTCTCTTAGTTATCAATGTAAATTACATAATGTTATGACCATATATGTATTCCTCATTTAGCTCCCAATTACAAGTGAGAATATATGGTATTTGCCTTTCCATTCCTGAGATTCTTCACTTAGGGCGAGGGTCTCCAGTTTCATCCAAGTTCCTTTTTAAGGCAGAGTTAGTAGTACTACATGGCACTTATATACCACACTTTCTTTATCCACTTATCAGTTGATGGGCACTTATGTTGAACATCCTCCCTCTCCTTCACTTCTCACATTTAGTCTTTAGGTGCTGTCAGTTACACGTGTATTTCCTAACATGTTACCAGTATCAGAATGCTCTACTTAGGAACTGTGGTTACGGTTCCTTGGGTTCTTCAAATTACGAAGGTGGGACCTAGGTAATTTGCTCCATCTTAATTTTAATTAGAAGATAATTTTATCGGTGTCTTAATGATATCTTGACCAGCTTAGATTTAAATTAAAAAGTTTTATCTCCTTTGGAAGCATTTTATAATTCGCTCCCAACAACCTAACAATTTACACCCCATTACAAGGAGCAAGTGTGTTATCCCAAAAGACTTCAAAAACCAAGCCTTCCAATGTGACTTTTGACCTTCTTGTACACTGCCCTAGAAATCTCATCTTGATGTGACTTGCTATTATTGGCATGTTGTATTTCTCCAGTGTCACTGCAAAGACTCAGTCCATCCTTTCCCTACATCTTAGCACAAAATGGGGTAGGTTCTTTTTCCAAGTCTGACATCAATGCCTACAAAAAATGTTAAATTTTGTAAGCTCTACTTACTATCCTGAGCAAAAGCAGTTTAAGCAGACTTTTAAAATGAAATCTTACGTAGAATCTCACACATACAACAAATAAAAGCAGAGCTGGCTTTGTTGAAATGTGGCTAGAGGTACTCTGCCCCATGGTCTCCTGCTCATTCCTTCTTCCCCTCTCCTGCAAGGTCCCTGAAGCTCAAGGCTATGACTAATCCAACTTAAAAATCATGGGCCTGGAGGAAATATGAAATCAATATACTCTAGCAAAACAGCAAATGTC
>CAUYRH010009680.1:0-10273 GCA_963574655.1 Perodicticus potto | reverse complement strand
TGGCCGGGCGTTGTGGCGGGCGCCTGTAGTCCCAGCTACTTGGGAGGCAGAGGCAGGAGACTCGCTTGAGCCCAGGAATTGGAGGTTGCTGTGAGCTGTGATGCTACGGCACTCTATCCAGGGTGACAGCTTGAGGCTCTGTCTCAAAAAATAAATAAATAAATAAATAAATAAATAAATAAATAATGGCATAGGAATTCGTCATGGATGAGTGGAATTAAAAAGAAAAAGTGCTAGGTAAGGAACCATAAAATTATACACATGCCAACAAACTTGAATATGAATCTAGCAGAAAAAAACTTCGGCTTTGTAGGGAATGTGGGGAAGGGAGAAATGAGAAATGACACCTGAGCAGGCAAACTACAGCCCAAAGGGTAGGACAGCAGCAGGTGGCTAAGGCACCTCGGCAACAAGACACCCAGGCCAGAGACGCGGCAGCAGCAGCACAGCACAGTGGCGCCCCTCCTGCAGACTGTGGGATCGCAGATCCTTAGTGCACCAGACTGAGAATGACATTTCCCAGCTGCACTAATACCACTGTGGTCGTGTAAGAAAAGGACGGCATTTTTAGAGCAGCATACGAAAGTATTTATGAATAAAATGATATCTGGAATTCTTTTTATTAAATCATAGCTGTGTACATTAATGCAATCATGGGGTACAATGTGGTTTTATATACAATTTGAAATATTTTCATCAAACTGGAATTTTTAAATATCAGAAAAAGTGGTACTAAAAGGGGGGATAAAGCAGCATGACAGAATATTACACTAATTGGGACTAGGGGTAGGTGTATGGTTTTGATAACTGTTATTATAATTCACATTCCAGAAAACTCACCCTTTTTTTTTTTGTAGAGACAGAGTTTCACCTTATAGCCCACGGTAGACTGCCGTGGCACCACACGGCTCACAGCAACCTCCAACTCCTGGGCTTAGGTGATTCTCTTGCCTCAGCCACCCAAGTAGCTGCGACTACAGGAGGCCGCCACAATGCCAAGCTATTTTTTTGTTCTTGCAGTTTGGCTAGGCCGGGTTTGAACCCACCACCCTCTGGGTCTGGCACCATACCCACTGAGCCACAGGTGGCGCCTGAAAACTCACCCTTTTAAAGTAAACAATTCAGTATATTCACAAGGCCGTACAACCATCACCACCATTTTCATGATTCCAAAAAGAAAAGCCATTCCCATTAGCTGTTCTCCCCACCCCTGGTCCTGACAACCACTAACCTACTGTCTATGGATTTGCACCTCTGTATCCATAGATCTGCCCATGGAACGTTGCGTGGCCTTCTGTTCTGTCTTCTTTGACTAGAGTCATGTTTTCCACACTCAGCTGCACCACAGCACACGCTGACACTTCACTCCTTTTTATGGAAGACCAATACTCCACCCTGTGGACACGCTACACTTTCTCAATTCACTGATTAGTTAACAGACGTCTGAATCATCTCCACTTGTTCGCTATGGTGAAGAATACTGCTACCAGCGCTCAGGTACAGATTTATTTGTGCACACACATTTTTCTTTCTCTTGGTTATATGCCTAGGAGTGACATTTCTGTATCATTATAGTAACTTTATGTTAGATGTTTTGTGTAACTGTCAGATTATTTTCCAAAGTGCCATTTTATATTCTCACCAGCAATGTATTTGGGTTTCATTTCTCTGTCTCCTTAGTAATACTTGCTATTTCCCATCTTTTTTGATTACACTTATTCTAGTGGGTGCAATGTGGTACTTCACTGTAGTTTTGAAGTGCATTTCCCTAATGCACTAATGATACTGAGTATTTTACAAGTGTTTACAGCTCATTTGTATAATTTTTTTTTTTTTGGAGACAGAGCCTCAAGCTGTCCCCTTGGGTAAAGTGCTGTGGCATCACAGCTCACAGCAACCTCAAACTCCTGGGCTTAAGCGATTCTCTTGCCTCAGCCTCCCAAGTAGCTGGGACCACAGGTGCCTGCCACAACGCCCGGCCATTTTTGGGTTGCAGCCGTCATTGTTGTTCTGCGGGCCCGGGCTGGAAACAAACCCCCCAGCTCTGGTGTATGTGGCTGGTACCTTAGCCACTTGAGCCACAGGCACCGAGTCTCATTTGTACAACGTCTATACAAAAATGCCTACTCAAATCCTTTACCTGCCCATTTGTCTTTTTCATGAGTTTTAAAAGTTTTTAATATATAATTTCCAAACATTTCTCCCATTCTGGGGTTTATCTTTATACTTTTTTTTTAAACAGAGTTTCACTATGTTGCCCTCAGTAGAGTGTCGTGGCGTCACAGCTCACAACAACCTCAAACTTTTAGGCTTAAATGATTCTCCTGCCTCAGCTTCCCTGGTAGCTGGGACTACAGGCACCTGCCACAATGCCCAGCCATTTTTTTGTTGTAGTTGTCGTTGTTTAGCAGGCCCAAGCCAAGTTCAAACCCACCAACCCCAGTATATGTGGGCAGCACCCTAACCACGGAGGTACAGGTACCAAGCCTGTCTTTTTATTTCTTAAAAAGTTTTTTTTTCTTGTTTGTGAGCACCAGACATTAATACTATTCTCACTACTTCCCTGTAAATGGCATTTTTCTTTTCTTTTTTTTTTTTTCTTTTTGGAGACAGGTTTGATTTTGTCATCCTCTGTAGAATGTCATGGCAAAGTAGCTCACAGAATCTGAAATTCTTGGGCTCAAGTGATTCTCTTGCCTTAGCCTCCCACCACAATGCCCAGCTATTTTTTAAACACAGGGCCTCGCTCTAGCTCAGGCTGGTCTCAATTCTGTGAGCTTAGGCAATCCACCTGCCTTGGCCTCTCAGAGTGCTAAGATTACAGGCATGACCCACCTCGCCCAGCCTGTGTATGACATTTTTCATCAAGACAAATACAAATATCCCTTAAAATTTTTTTGACTTAAACATATGTGTGCAAATGTGGAGCATTCATCACTCTTATAATATGAACTCAAGCAAGGCCCTTTGGGTAATGAACTACATACAGCTTGGAATTACACAGTATCATTGCTACCTAAGCCTACAGCTGTCAATTTCCAGTTTTGATTTTTTTGAAGAAAGACAATGTAGAGTACTTAAAAGGAATCAGACAGCAGAAGCCTGTGACTTTTATCTTAAACAATTTTCCCCACATTTTTGCAGTTTTTTCTCCACATTTAATTTGATAGCAATTTTTTGAATGACTTACCTTTGAGTATTTCCAAAGCATTCAACTTGGTTTTGTTAGAAACAATTTCTTTTGGGTTTTTTTGAGACAGAGTCACAGCTCATAGCAACCTCATACTCTTGGGCTCAAGCAATTCTCCTGTTTCAACCTCCTGAGTAGCTGGGACTATAGACGCCCGCCACAACACCTGGCTTTTTTTTTTTTTAAGAGATGGGGTCTCACTCTTGTCCAGGTTGGTCTCAAATTGTGAGCTCAGACAATCCACCTGCCTCAGCCTCCCAGAGTGCTACAACTACAGGCATGAACCACAGTGCCCAGTCCTAAAAACAATTTCTTTTAAAATTTATAATTTAGCAGTTATATAAAAACATGATTATGGGCTCGGCGCTGTGGCTCAAAGGGCTAAGGCACCAGCCATGTACACCTGAGCTGGCAGGTTCGAATCCAGCCTGGGCTCGCCAAACAACAATGACGTCTGCAACCAAAAAATGGCCGGGCATTGTGGCGGGCACCTGCAGTCCTAGCTACTTGGGAGGCGGAGGCAGGAGACTGGCTTAAGCCCAGGAATTGGAGGTTGCTGTGAGCTGTGATGCCACAGCACTCTATCCAGGGTGACAGCTTGACGCTCTGTCTCAAAAAAAAAACATGATTATGAACAAAAATGACACTTGATAGAAAAAGTGAAAGGTGCCCAAAAAACAGGCTCCCTGTGCTATGGCCATCCAACAACATGGTTTCCAAAGGAAAGGGGGTTTTAGGTTATATCAGTAAAGACAGTTAAGAAATCAGATAAGAGATCTTTTCCCATAAAAGTACTATAAATGGGCTTGGGGCCTGTAGCTCAGTGCCGTTAGGGTGGCAGCCACATACACCGAGGATGGCAGGTTCAGACCTGCCCGGGCCTGCTAAACCACAATGACAATTGCAGCAAAAACAATAGCTGGGCATTGTGGCGGGCGCCTATAGTCCCAGCTACTGGGGAGGCTGAGGCAAGAGAATTGCTTCAGCCCAAGAATTTGAGGTTGCCGGGAGCTGTGATGCCACAGCTCTCTACTGAGGGTGACATAGTTAAGACTCTGTCTCAAAAAAAAAAAACAAGAAAAAGAAAAGGTACGTGCCAAATCAAGCATTTTTACTTTACCATGACAGCATAAAAAAACATAAAATACAGTTCAAAAATGGGGAAGTGAAAATCAAAATATATAAATTAAGAAATAATTTCTAACAGTTCAGTACCTTGTACTTGTTCCAGTAGTGAAGTCCTATCAGAAAGACATGGGCCCTGCAAGGACTGTGTAGGTTTAGCTTGCTCCTCCTCTGGTCTTGGTGGGTGACCGTGAAAAGCTGACTGTTTCATGACAGCATGTGACAAATGCTGACTTTCCATGCAGTTTTTCCTACAGACAGAACTTTTTTATTAGGAAACAGAATAATCATGTTAGTTACAATGGGTAAATCCATAAAATATCTATTAATAAGTTAACGCATTTCATCTCTAAAAAAGGAACAATTCTATCACAAAGAACTGCATTAATGTTTTTTGACTACAGATAGGAGGGCAGGAAAGAGAGGTTAACTGAAAGTCACCACAAATCAGACAGAAGGGAAAAAGAGAACATCTACACAAATAAGCCCAGGAAAAAAGGAATGCTTTACAGAACTTTGAAAATTTTTTATTTAGGATCTGCATCTGTAGCTCAGCGGCTATGGCGGCAGCCACATACACTGGAGTTGGTGGGTTCAAATCCAGCCTGGGTCTGCCAAACAACAATGACAACTACAATAACAAAATAGCCAGGTTTCGTGGCGGGCGCCTTGTAGTCCCAACTACTTGGGAGGCTGAGGCAAGAGAATGGCTTAAGCCCAAGAGTTACAGGTTGCTGTCAGTTGTGATGCCATAGCACTCTACCCGGGGTGACATAGTGAGACACTGTCTCAAAAAGAAAATTTTCTATTTAGAATTTCAGAAATATTCAAGTAGCTATTACATTTGTCCTTCAGATACACTGGTAACTGGTTCCAAGACTCCATATATACCAAAATCTGCAGGTACTCAAGTCCCATATACTATTCTTGGGTACACGGCCCACCCTATACTTGGGTTTCACATCACTCAAATACTACAATTTCAACCCACATTTGTTTGAAAAGAATCCATGTATAAGTGGACCCTCACAGTTTAAACCTGTGATGCTCAAGGGTCAACTATACACCCACAAAAAGAGATTAAAAATAAATGACAGAGGCAGCACCCACAGCTCAGTGATTAGGGCGCCGGCCACATACTCCAAGGCTGGTGGGTTCGAACCTGGCCTGGGCCTGCCAAACAACAATGACAACTACAACAGCAACAACAACAACAAAAAAAAAATAGCCAGGCATTGTGGCAGGTGCCGGTAGTCCCAGCTACTTGGGAGGGTGAAGCAATAGAATTACTTAAGTTCGGCTTGGCGCCTGTGGCTCAACGGACTAAGGCGCCAGCCACGTACACCTGAGCTGGCGGGTTCGCATCCAACCCGGCCCACCAAACAACAATGACGGCTGCAACCAAAAAATGGCCGGGCGTTGTGGCGGGCGCCTGTAGTCCCAGCTACTTGGGAGGCGAAGGCAGGAGACTCACTTGAGCCCATGTATTGGAAGTTGCTGTGAGCTGTGATACCACTGCACTCTACCCAGGGTGAGAGCTTGAGGCTCTGTCTCAAAATAAATAAATAAATAAATAAAAGAATTACTTTAGCCCAAGAGTTTGAAGTTGCTGTGAGCTGTGATGCTACCTCACTCTACTGAGGATGACATAGTGAGACTCTGTCTCAAAAAAATAAAAAATAAAATAAAGATAAATAAATAAATGACCAAAAAAACTGTCATGACTTAAAGATGATTGCCAAATGATTATTAATAAGAGTAGTAATTTAGCCAGGCATGGCGGCTTGCACCTGTAATCCTACCACTCTGGGAGGATCCCTTGAGCTCAGGAGTTCCAGATGAGCCTAAGCAAGAGCAAGATCCTGTCTCTAATAAAAACAGGAAAAATTAAAAAAACTAGCCAGGTAGATCCTTTTGTAGTTTATAAGCGTGATGACTGGGTTTTCATACGCATGCGTGCGTGACATGTGCCTCCCACAAATCTTGTTACAACGTCGGCACATTACCCGTCTGACATGAGAAAAAAAAAACCAGCCAGGCATTGTGGTGGCACCTGTAGCCCCGGCTACTCAGGAGGCTGAGGAAGAATTGCTGGAGCCTGGGAGTCTGAGGCTCCTGTGAGCTGGGCTGAGGCCACTGCATTCTAGCCTGGGCAACAGAGTGACACTCACTTCTGCCCCAAACAGTAAATCAGAAACTTACCTAGAGTAACATATTTCTTCACTAAAATGGGAAGAAAAAGACAGGAAAAATCAATGGTAACAGATCAACACAGGCCATCTAAAACAGTAGTTCCAAAAAGAAAAGAGGAAAATAGTATACTACCAAAGAAATCTCATCTATTATCTAGCACACAAATCCCCAGACTGATGCCAATTAGAATCTGGTGAATGGGGGAAAACATCCCCATCCACAGGGAATTCTAAATGTTTGCAGACAGAAAATGACAGATCATATACAAAACATCAAGTATCAAAATGACATCAGCCTTATAATGCCTTCAAAATGTTATGAAAAAAAGTTACTCTGGAGGCTGAGGCAAAAGAATTGCCGAAGCCCAAGAGCTGGAGGTTGCTGTGAGCTATGACGCCACAACACTCTACCGAGGGTGATAAAGTGAGACTCTGTCTCAAAACAACAACAAAAAAGTTATGAAAAGTATTTTCATCTTAAAATTCTATACTCAGCTAAAGTATTGATTTAATTCCAAAGTTAAAAACATTCTGAAACACATAAATTCCGCTCCTCTAGAAGAGGTCAAAGAAGCTGTCCCTCACACAGGGCGTAAGGCCAGGGATCTCCAGGCTGCCCAACCTCCACCAAGACCAACAACCCAGGTCTTCAGACTATCCAAGAGTCAAGGATTGGGATCAACCACCCACGGCATCCATGACACTTCACCTGTCTGTCTTCCATTGACAAGAGCCAATAAGACCACTTTCCAGACCTCCTCACCACCAGCCTGACGCAAGAAGACACTCCCAGGAGACCCTTTCCCTATCCCACTCCGCCAAGCTATTGTCAGGGTTACCGGTAGCCTAACTCTATGCTAATTCCAACAGCCAATTCTTACTTCTCACTTTATTTGACATAGTTTGATAATTGCCTCTTCTTTTTTTTGTGGAGACAGAGTCTCACTTTACCACCCTGGGTAGAGTGCCATGGTGTCACACAGCTCACAGCAACTTCCAACTCCTGGGTTTAGGTGATTCCCTTGCCTCACCCTCCTGAGTAGCTGGGACTACAGGCGCCTGCCACAACGCCCGGCTATTTTTTTTGTTGCCGTTTGGCCGGGGCCAGGTTTGAACCCACCACCCTCAGTACATGGGGCTGGCGCCCTACCCACTGAGCCACAGGCGCCACCCATTCGCCTCTTCTTTTATACATGTTGCTGACACAGCTTCCAAGACGCCACCTTCCTCCTGTCTGAGCGCTAACGTGCTGTCTCCTCGTCTATTTCTCCTGCTCCCAACTTCTCAAAGTTCAGCTGCCCTGAAGACCAGGCCTGTGACTCCTCCCCTCTCCGTCCACCTTGTGCCCTGACAGTCCAGTCTCCTGAGTGTTCTTCCTACACACATTCTTGCCTCCCAGTTTAGTTTACACACAGCAGACAAAGAGAGCCTTTAAAAATGTAATTAAAAGGAACCCTCCAACGCAGTGATTTTCAACCAGTGTGCTGTGGCACACTGATGTGCCCTGGGAGGATCTTAGGTGTGTAGCAAAAATCTTAAAGATCATTAATTAAATTATTTTCAAAAGAATTCAAAGTACAGTATTTTTTTTTAACTCTCTTGCTCACGCGCCTCCAGCCTCCACGTCACCCTGACACACTGGGGCTGCTCCTGCCTTGGTGCCGTCACCCTGCACCTTCCACCTGAAACCTCCCCCCACATCCCTCCCTCGAGTCTCTGCTCAGAGACCCACATTCATCACTGCCTTCAGCCTTCCTTACCACAACGACCCTCCTTATCATCTATGTTTTTCTAGCACTTTTAGAGCATAGTAAGAGCCCATCTCTAATTTAAATTTTTTTTTTACAAAGGCAAAAAAAAAATTCTTTAAATTTAGCCAATAGCTATTTGCTAGTTAGAGAGATTATAGGCCTTTATTGTCTCGCTAATAATTCTCAGTATTAAGTTTTTTCAACGAGCATATATCACTTTTAGAATCAGAGAAAATGTTTTGAAGACTAAAGTTGTGATTAAAACACATAAAGAAAACTCCTAAGAGTCTTAGACTAAATCAGAGATACAATCTCACTTTCATTTTTCACAACTGAGTAAGACTCATTTTTCACAACTGAGTAAGACTCATTTTTAACACGGTGGAAGCAAATGGAAATAGGAACTTACTCGTCATCCTGGAAGCTAAGCTGTAACCTCTCCCTGGGTTCACCATCACTCTGGCTGCTGGGAGATGACCCCGATGGAACTGAAAACCTTCCTTCTACTAAGTAAGATGCCTGGATATCAGGATACCTAAATAAAAAATTTGTTTTAATTGTTGTGAGTTAAATTACGCACATTTAAGTTTCACCACAACATAGGGATATGTGACTATAAAACCAACCACCACCTGATAAAAACAAATAGGGATCCTCATATTCCAAACTATCATTCTCTATGCAAAGCATGGGACCTGTGGATCAGCAACAGAATATCTGTGTGTCCAGCAGTTCAGACATCTTAAAGCTAGAAGAGCTTAGGAGTTAAGCCAACCCTCTCACCCCAAACATGGTATTCTCCAAACATCTGGGCTGAGAAAAGACAGAAAGCAATTAGATATTGAGGCGAACTTTACACCAAGACCCTGCATGGAATGGATGTGTGAAATACACACACGACACTGGAGATACAAAACGGGGAACACAAAGCCAGGCGCGGTGGCTCACGCCTGTGCTCCCAGCACTTGGGAGGCCGAGGTGGGTGCAGTGCCTGAGCTCACCAATTCAAGACCAACCTGAGCAAGAGCGAGACCCCGTCTCTAAAACATAGCCAGGCGCTGTGGCAGGCACCTGCAATCCCAGCTACCTGGGAGGCTGAGGCCAAGAGGATCCATTAAGCCCAAGAGTTTGAGGTTGCTGTGAGCTGTGACACCACAGAACTTTACCAAGGGTACCCAAGTGAAACTCTGCCTCAAAAAAACAAAACAAAAACAAAAGAGGGAATATGTAACCAAACATTTATCTCGTTATAAAACAGGTCAAGAGGGCGGCACCTATGGCTCAGTGAGTAGGGTGCCGGCCCCATATACCGACGGTGGTGGGTTCGAACCTGGCCCCAGCCAAACTGCAACAAAAAAAATAGCTGAGTGTTCTGGCAGGCACCTGTAGTCCCAGCTACTCAGGAGGCTGAGGCAAGAAAACTGCCTAAGCCCAAGAGCTGGAGGTTACTGTCAGTGACAAAGTGAGACTCTGCCTCTTAAAAAAGGTCAAGAAACTAAAACCTGGGCTGCGCCTGTGGCTCAGTGAGTAAGGCGCCAGCCCTATATACCCAGGGTGGTGGGTTCAGTCCCAGCCAAAATGCAACAAAAAACTAGTTGGGTGTTGTGGCAGGCACCTGTAGTCCCAGCTACTTGGGAGGCTGAGGCAAGAGAATTGCTTAAGCCCAGGAGCTAGAGGTTGCTGTTAGCTGTGATGCTACAGCACTCTACTGAGGGTGACATAGTGAGACTCTGTCTCCAAGAAAAAAAAAAGAAAAGAAACTAAAAACTAGTTAGTGTGGCTTGGCGCCTGTGGCTCAACGGGCTAAGGCGCCAGCCACGCACACCTGAGCTGGCAGGTTCGAATCCACCCCGGGCCACCAAACAACAATGATGGCTGCAACCAAAAAATGGCCGGGTGTTGTGGTGGGCGCCTGTAGTCCCAGCTACTTGGGAGGTAGAGGCAGGAGACTCACTTGAGCCCAGGAATTGGAGGTTGCTGTGAGCTGTGATGCCACAGCACTCTATCCAGGGTGA
>CAUYRH010009679.1:0-21826 GCA_963574655.1 Perodicticus potto | reverse complement strand
TTCCATACAATCGGAGATATTTTTATCCACCTGATTAATGTAACATTCATGATATTTTCTCATTTACTATGTGAAAACAATTTTGATCCGTATTTAGAAGATTTCTCCTGACCCTTCACATATGCACCACAAGTGTGATCTCAGCCTTTATCATCTCTCCCCCCACCCTCTCCCTCCCCTTCCCTCCCTCACCCCTTTCCCGGAAAACCCCCCATTAACTTTTTATAAAGCATTAACGATATCACCATTCTTCCACCCAAAACAAACTTCATCATAAATTTGATGTTTGTTCTGATATCAATTTTAGCAGAATTTGTGTTGCTCTAATAGGAGCTCTTGTCAAACTGATGTCTTATCCTTAGTGCTTCATACTAGATACTGGTGATGTGTTACAAGTTAGCATGAGGCTTTGCGGGGGGGGGGAGTACATAAAATCTATAAAATCAGTACATAGTTTTTCCATAATATGAGCTTTCCATAAACTTTTGGAAGACCGCTCACAGGAGTTCTGATAAAGAGTACTGCCTGAGTACATCCTTTAGGCACCAGGTACATGAATGAAGACGCCATCCTGGAAATGGATATATAGTCCCTACTGTTTCAGACCCCCAGGACTGAGTCATCCTCCATTATTTAAATGCTCCTGAAGAAGAGAAAAGATTAACCCATTGTGCTCTTGTCCTTGTCAAATCCCCAGCTCAGAGAATTGGCCTGCGTAATCAAATCACTATTTAACACCACTGAGATTGGAGGTCATTCTTTAGTAGAACAGCGCCCTCCTTTCACTTCTATACCAAGATTTTCAAACCTTCTCCAATTTAATGCTTTTCTAGGGGCAATTTGCTAGAATGAATGTCCCCATTAAAATATATAAATCTTTGACACTAATTCTAAACTATAAAGTATATTTCAAATCTCTTCCTAATAATGTCCAAATAGAAATAATGGATCCTGGAATGTTCCATTGCCAAAAAAGACAGAGATAAGAAAACAGCATCAATATCCTCATCTACTAGCACATATGGCCTAATAAGCATTGTGCAATCAAATTTGATTCTTTCTGATTTGTAATCCTCTTCCTTAGGGAGGATAAAACAGAAATGGAAGATTTAAAAGATATCTAGTCACAAAAGACAAAAATGGGAAATCTACAACGATGCTATATAGACAGAGGAGAGTTGGCAAGACAGCCCTAACTGCCATAAAACAGTAAATTTAGGACTGGATTCCCAGAACTGTATGTACTGGTATAAATTTAGAGTGCTTAAAGAATGAAATTACAGTGCAGGGTTATTCATTGATGAGAGAGTTGAAGGAAATATCTTTACATTTTACTTCTAATTCCATATATCTATGAATCATATTTTGTGTCCTTAAGATCAAGGACAATCTGTCTACAAAATTACAGTATGGGATACAAAACAATATAGGATATGGTTCTCAAGACTCTGTGGAGTATCATGTTTCAGATGTAAGTGGAAACATAGGTGGTAATATTTTATTAAAAAATTCCATTTTGGTTGTAGAGTGTCTAGACACCGTACAGACATTTCAAATGTCGGTGTTGTTTCTTATGTTTCCTTGATGTGTGTCCTTCCCCTTGTTCACACTCTAACAGGCCAGAATGACGATGATCTATCTCATCTATAAAGGGAATTGCATATCTCATTTCAGACAGTCTAATAAGGGATTAATGAATCATTTTTCTTGGTCTACTAAATGATATCTGTAACTGTCGATAATCCATTAGCATGTGAGCACTTGAATTAAGGCAATAATTGCCTGTCATTCCTACACTAACATCGCATGTGGTTAGCATCCTTATCTGATGACATTTCCATCTGGTAAAGGTAGAGAGAAAATAAACTGAAGTCAAAGAGATTATAAATGGATTGAAATCCATTTCTTATTATTTGGGATGCTGATACATCAGAGAGCTTGAAATGTAAAGGCAACATCTTTTTAATTTAAAATTTACTTTGATGTTAAAAGAGTGAGTATAGTTTCAAAATGTATTATAGGTTAGTTTTATAACACAGGTAAGTTGTAAATCTCAGCTGAATTTGAAACAATGACTCTATAAGACATTTGATAGAGTAATTTGCTAGGTGAGGCAAAGAAAAGTTCATACTAAAATATCTAAATAAATAATGCCATATATACATTGCGGAAATTAAATTCCTTCCTTCCTTCCTACCTTTCTCTTTCTTTCTCTTTCTTTCTTCTTTCCTTTCTTTCTTTCTGTCACTGTCTCTCTCTCTCTCTCTCTTTCTCTTTTATTTTATAGAGTCTCACTCTGTCACCCTAGAGTTGAGTACTGTGGTATCATCATAGCTCACAGCAACCTCAAACTCCTGGTCTCAAGGTATCTTATTTCCTCAGCCTCCCAGGTAGCTGAGATTACAGGTCTGACTCTTGCTCAGGCTTGTATGGAACTCATGAACTCGAGCACTCTGCTCATGTTGGCCTCCCAGAATGTTAAGATTACAGGTGTGAGCCACCATGCCAGGACTAAATTTCTTTATTAATAGTGTTCAGTCTATAATTAATAACAAAGTTTGAATGGTGTATTTGAAGAAAAAAAAAAGAATGTAAAATCAATAGAAGTGGGATAGATTCCAAGTCCTACTAACTGTATGTCACAAACAGATGCCACCTAATCTTTTGATGTTGACTCTTCTATAGGAAAATCTCATATATCAATTTCACATATAAAATTTCAAATTAAAAAAATTATGAAGCTCTCTCCTAACATAATTTTAGGATTAATCTGTTAATTAATGTGGATACTACAGTAAGGCAACAGGTCAGAGTTTTATCCTCTGCTCTGAAATAGGTTTGCAAAAAGAGGCTAGATCCATTGTCTGTTAGCAACAGGGAAACTTTCCCTAATAGAAGTCAGTGCAGAAGTTTTGCATTTATTTATGTAATATTGAAAGAATATACCAATTCCCTGTCTGAATTATAGAAGGAAGAAATTTATTAAAACCTCATCAGAATAATATGACTTTGGAGAATATTAATGTTGTGAAAGTATATGTTTACAAGATACAATTTTAGTCTTTAAAGTGCTAGAGTGAAGAACCAAATCTGCACACATTTTCAATAAATTGTTCCAAGTTTCAGGTTGTTCCAAGTTCTATCAGCTGGATAGTTGTGGACAACTGGGGAATCCAGCAACTTGGTGAATTTACCTGAAAGGAACCAGATAATTTCAGGTTTAAGATGCATGGAAGAGGGGCAGCGCCTGTGGCTCAAAGGAGTAGGGCGCCAGCCCCATATGCCGGAGGTGGTGAGTTCAAACCCAGCCCCGGCCAAAAACTGCAAAAATTGTAAAAAAAGAAAAAAAAATGCATGAAAGAGAAGAAATACTAAAGAGTATTGGTGTTCATATCACTCCTGTCTAGGCACTGATTCTGGACAACTGATAGCTCTGAGCCTGTTTCTTCATTTGTAAATAGAGCATCTAGTTTTCATCAAACTTAACTGGATGCTAAGGATCTAATCATCATTTTCTGTCTCAACAGTGATCAAAAGTTTCACCCAACAAAGCATCACATATTAGAAAGACTTATGCTAGACAATTTCTGATACTAGAAAACACAATTTATCTTTATTGCTTGTTACACTGGCAATATTTTATATTTTAATTCATATGTTTAGTAATATTAATGGTAATGGCAAGGTGTGAATACAGCTTTAAAAATTTAAAGAGTATGGGCGGCACCTGTGGCTCAGTGAGTAGGGTGCCAGGCCGGATATACCAAAGGTGGCCAGTTCAAACCCAGTCCTGGCCAAACCGCAACAACAACAACAAAATAGCCGGGCATTGTGGTGGTCGCCTGTAGTCCCAGCTACTCAGGAGGCTGAGGCAAGAGAATTGCCTAAGCCCAGGAGTTGGAGGTTGCTGTGAGCTGTGTGACGCCATGGCACTCTACCAAGGGCCATAAAGTGAGACTCTGTCTCTACCAAAAAAAAAAAAAAAAAAAAAAAAATTAAAGAGCAATGGAAAGCAACAGAATAGAAGTAAACTTTCTACCTCAAAGCAAATATTAAAATGTTTAATGAAAAATTCTGCCAAAAAAGCATCATAGTATAGAGTACACATATATTTTATTTACATAAATAATAGCATTTAATATTCACTCTTTTACATTTTGTTTTTTAATATAAAATGCTTAGAAAATAACTCTCTTCAGCAGGATAGTTGATATAACATCAGTAATGAAATATTTGTACAATGTATTTATTAAACCTCTTACTTTAGACATTTTGGAAACAATGGAAATAATTAAGAACATATTTAACCAAAATGAACAGGGTCAGGTGTAGTCCAGGTGTACTCAATATTACTAATATGGATTTGCTTATATGTAAGAAAAGGTTGAATGTCCTTAGATGATGATTAGAATTATGATGGAAAGTAGACTCTATGCACCATTTATGCCTTCTGCATAAATGAGCCCTGTAAGGTGAAAAACAGCAGACTAAATTCAAACCACTCGGCCACTGCTTTTTTTGTATCCTGAGAAGATATTGTACTTTCCTAGCCTCAGTTTTCTCGTATTAAAAGGAAAAGAGGCAAAACCTGCTCATTTTTTTTTCCAAACAAGCTACAGAGTTGGAGGATATATTTGCAAACCAACACATCTGATGAAGGCCTAACATTTAGAATGTACAAAGAACTGTCCAAAATGAAGAGTAAATAAATATTTCCATTAGAAAATGGGGAAAAGATATGAAAAGACATTTCACTGAAGAAGGGACATAGAACTGGTTTCATAGTAACCAAATGAAAATATTTTTAGCATCATCGGCCACCAGAGAAATAAAAATGAAACCCACAAGAGTTATCATTACATCCTTACCAGAATGCCGAAAATAAAAACCAAAAATTTAAAGTGACAACATCAAACACTTGAAAGTCAAGAGAAATTGGATTATTTATATATAGCCACTCCAAATAAGTGTTTGAAAATTTCTTTTTAAGAGTTAATATGCAACTACCATATGATGCAGTAATTGCACCATGGGGCACTTATGCCCCAGAAGTAAACACTTCATAAAGTGTGTTTATAGATGTTTACACACTAGCAGCTTTATCCACAATGGCCCCAAGTGGAAACAATTTGATGTTCTTCAATAAGCGAATGAGTAAATAGACTCTGGTAAATCACACCAAGGAACACTAGTCAGCAATGAACAGAAATCCTCTACCACACACAGCAACATGGGTGATCTCAGACAATCGTGCTGAGGGAAAATAATCCAGTATCAAAAACTTACATACACGATGATTCCGGTTACATAATATTCTTGACATGAGAAAATTGCGGAAATACAGAACAGGTTTGTAGTTGTCAGAGTTTAATGGGAGGTGAGTGTAGGAGGGAAGTGGATGTGATCAGAAAAGGACACAAAGTGCTCTTGTGATGATGGGGACCATCTCTATCTTGACCATCAATGCGGATACACTAATGGTGCTGTTGTACTGAGCATTGGCAAGACTTTACCATTGGGGGAAGCTTGACGAAGATTACAAGGGGTCTTTGGGATTTTTGTATATCGTATTCAGCAAGTGGTAAAGTTGTCTCAATATAAAAAAGGTTGTTAACAATAATAAAGGTGTTGCACTGTCTCCTGGTCTTCTGGGCTCTATTGTATTTGATGAGATGCCAGGTGTTATAAATCACTGCTCCCTTACACGGAATGTATTACTTTCCTCTGGCTGCTTTCAAAACTTTTTTCCCTTTATCTTTAGTTTTCTGCAGTGTTGTTGCAGTGTGTCTAAGCGTGGTTTGCCCTGAATTTATCTCCACCCTCCTACTCACTTTTCCAGCAGCCCCCATCTGAATGCTTTTGTGTTTTCTCCTGAGTCCTTATTTTATTGGCATATTTTATCCACTGTTTGTAGTTGGTACCAAAGCTACATTGATGCTAGGTTTGAGTAATATTTTGAGAGATTAGAATTCTGTTATTTTAATACTTTTGTATACAAGTCATGTCATTAGCATACTGTAATTAACCAAATTCATTTTATAAATCTTGATACATGTATGCTAGTTGAAGGCTACATTGTTATCAGAATGGCTAAATGTTATATATAAAACTTTATATATATAATGTTACCTTTAGCATTATATATAATGCATAATATAGAATTAATTATGCACATATTGTTTAATATATAAAACAAAATATAAACATAAAACCATATAACTATATCCATCTCTCTTTTTCATGTACCTTACACCATCATATACAAATAAGAGCCTGCAGAAGAGTGTGTAGAACTGAACTGAATTGGAAACTATTATAATAATTATCTCATTTAGTCAATTATGGCAAAGTAATCGAAAGCATTTCAGACCCATTTGCTCTAGAAATTCCTATTTATTATACTGTACTTTTTAAGGTCATCACAAGAATAAAGATTCTATTATCTTTCCCGGGTCTTTATTGGAATCGCAAAGGTGAACATTATTTGTGGCTCTTTGTGTCCAAGGTGGAGGAACTGCATGAATTTAAAAACTTGATCCCCTGCTGGGAATAAGCAGCATCAGATGGTGTGTGAGTGGTCATAAGCCCCTAGACAGCCGTAACATGTGGCTCCTTTTGACGTCCTTCCAAAGCCCTACTTCGTTTCATTTGCCACCCAGTTTTCCTGAGGCTCTCTTTGCACGTCTGGTCTGGACACTGAGCTCATCCCTGTGTGCTGTGTTCTACGTGTGGGATTCAGAGAGGCTGATTTTACTCATCTGGAAGTAGGAACACAGCTCACAGGCAGCCAACCCTCTGATCAGAGCATAAACAAATTCTGTTTGATAGATCAAACTTTGCTGTGAGTCTGTAATTTAATTCTGAACTGGAGACTTGTAACCCAGCACAGCACCCCTTACACTTCACACTGACTTTACATGGTCCGGTAATCCTGGCTTCATCTCCCGTTATTGGCTAGAGGTCCCGGCCTCGCCCTGCTCTCTCACGTCTCTGCCTTTGCCGCGTGTCATGCTCATGTGTGAACCTCCTTTGCCATCTTTCATCCTCTTTGGGCTTTTCCGCTGTCTGCTCCCTCTCACTGATAACTAATATTGCACACTAATGTGAACTATGGAGCTCTCATGAAGGGTTCTGGGGTCACCGGATGAGGGATTTTAATGTGAGGAATGAAAAGGCTTGACACAGAGGCCATGTGGGGGGACTGAGGAACTCTAGGAGGAGCCCTCCCAAGTAAACCTCGCGTCTGTATCTATTATCTTAAAACGGGAAGTAGGAGACACAAGCTGCTGGTCCAGCATTAGCACTGAGAAGGTCGGATAGAATGTCTCCACCTTTGCTTTTGCCAAACCACAGACTTTAGCACCAACTCTGCCTCCAGCATCAGGAGACGTTTGGAATCTAGAGAATCTCTTCCATGAGTATTGTTGCAGGCCAGTTTTCTGATCTCCTACACACAACACAACTCACATGCCATTCTCATGATTCTCTAGGTCTCTCAAGCAGAAAGTGAGTCTTCTGCTAAAAATCGTGGGGGACGATAAGCAGAATTTATCAAGGGAGGTTTATTCATGAGATGGAGTGTAGAAGCTTTGCAAATTTACAATGTGAGCATTTCATGGTACGGTTGGCTTAATTTTCATATTATTGTTTTATAATCTGCTCCAGTTATGATCATCTAACTGTTGAACATCTAAGCTTGTAACTTAAAAATATTTGCTAGTTTTTTTTCTATTTAAAAACTTTTAGTTCAGGGCAGCACCCGTAGGTCAAAGAGTAGGGTGCCGATCACATACACAAAGGCTGGAGGGTTTGAACACAGCCTCGGCCTGCTAAAACAACAATGACAATTGCACCCCCAAAATAGGCGGGCATTGTGATGGGCACCTGTAGTCCTAATTACTAGGGAGGCTGAGGCAAGAGAATCGATTAATTCCAAGAGTTTGAGGTTGCTGTGAGCTATGATGCCATGGCACTCTACCCAGGGTGACATAGTGAGACTCTATCTAAAAAAAAAAAAAACTTTTAGTTCAATTTCAGAGATATGGTCTTCTTTCATTCTGAATATGCCATGATCTAGCGCACATGGTAATTCCTCTTGTCACAAGAATTTAATTAAATTTCCATTGCTATCAGATCAAATAGTGCTTTATAAACACATCTAGGTAAGCAATGTATTTCCATCTCTGTCTCTTTGAAGCTAGATTGAACACTGTTATCACTTAGAATATTTAAAATGCACATCATTTATTGCTCACTCCAAGCTTTTGTATCATTATTCAAATTTAATTAATAAGGAAACAGTGTCAGAGAAGACAGTCTGCCATGATTAGAGGAATGATTGGTCCTGTTCATTGATTCCTGTGTATCATTCACTCTTCTTGGCACTTCATAAATACCATCTCATTTAATGTTGACTATAATCATATCAGGCAAACGTTGTTATGTCTGTTTTATAGATGAGGATACTGACTGAGCATGTAACTGGTCCAGGGACGTTAGAACTAGCAAACAGTGGAGTACAGTATTCAGTTAAAGACTCCCAGTTCCAAGGGCCATCCCTCTTCCTGTACGAAGGTATCTTCCTGATGCTGGGACAGGACGGGGATGGGAAGCATCCCACACGTGCTCATGCCGTTGCAGTTCCCACACGTATAAAGTATAGGGGACATTTCTGCATCCCAAACAAAGTAATTATGCTAAATCTTTGATGTCGGAGTACAAACCAGGGAAGGCTGGGCAGCAATGGCACTTCTCAATCTTTACAGATTTATCATTTTCTTAGAATCATGTTCTGATGTTTGCCCTCATGACCTATTATGTCTAGGAGATGTTTTTTTCATTCTTTCTCTCTCTCAACTTTCTGGTTTCTGACTTAAATCTTTTTGTTGAAAAACACACATGTGAGCGATTAGAGCATAACGTTAACATTTATGTGAAGGATAGAAGATAACCGGAGGACAGTAGTGACAGAAGTTTTGTTCAGTTCCTGTGGTACACTTACCATGGGCAGATTTTAGCCAAGTTTTGCTTCTGTTCTCTATGTGGTATATAATGACCTTGCCTGAGTAAAACACTAAATAGATTCCTCTTAAGCCAAATCCAGGGCAAAAAAAGGAGGTTGAATTATTTCTCTATATACTTCTGCAATCACAACTGTAGTCGGGGGACTAGTGTGTTTATATTGCGATAATAGTCAAGAATGAATTTACCCTTAAACTCTGTTTTCCTAATTCCATTTTTTAAATATTCATTTCTATCTTATGAGGCTCAAATTCAGTGTTAATTGCCACCGTTGACAAATTCTCACCATCACTTTTCTGTGTGAAGAATGCTCAGATTTTGGTAACAATATCCATAAAACGCATCTAATAATAAAAAAGATGTTTTCATTAGAGTACAAGATAAATATTTGAATAAAGGAAACAATGAATGGCTTAATGAAGGGAAGAGTGCATTGATGGCTGAATGAACAGATAACAGCTCTCTTGGCTGTCAGGAGTAGTGAGGAAGTCATTGCTGCTGAATTGAAAACTCATTCCTGACACGCACGCACCCCATCCAACCACCTGGGTCACTTTTCTGTGCCAGGAGCCAGCCACAGGTGGTGCAGGTTTTTTGGTACGATGTTTCTAAATGCTTCCTCATCTGCCATCGCCTGCTCCTGCTCCTGGTGTGAGCAGTGTCACCCTCTGGCTGTGATCATTTGCTTCTGGACATGCTGTTTTTCTGCTTGTCAAGTAGACCAGCATTACTACGCTTGCATAAAATGAATAATCAGCACTTTGAGAAGCCATTTTTTGCTCCTAAAATGAGTTTATTACTGGTTTATTTTTCATTGCCTATCAAGCAGATGTTGCCTGCTCTCAGAGGAATTTTCTGTGCTTCCCAGTCACTCGGGCTGGGTAGATTGCCAGATGCTCAAGCACTCTGCAGAGGGGCTCACGAGCGCCAGGGAGGTGAGTGGATCTGCCTCAGCAATAGGAAGGGAAATCAAAGTGTTGCGGAGCATGGTGGGACAGAGGGTGGCTGTTGCTTCAAAATGGAAAAATGCAAACAAGTATAGAACAGATGCAGACAAGTTCCAACTGCTGTGGAAGCAGCTTGGTGCAGTATAAAGAGCATCAGATTTGGAATTTGAATGATTTGGGTTGAAATCCCAAATGTGCCACTTTCGGGCTCTGTGAATTGAACTCTTTGCCTCAACTCTAGATGGTAGTATTCATATTATAGTGTAACTGTATGGACTAAGTATGTCCGTGGTGTATAATAACTGATCAATGAATAATCCACTCTTTCTTAATCGTTATTAAGCTGATTGAACCAACCCATTTTTAAATTATTCTGTGTCAATAATAAATCTTAGACATATCTGGTCCATGTATCTATGTAGTACATATATATATATATATATATATATATATATATATATATATATAATCTATCTGTTTATCCATATGTTTGTAAAATCACCTTGTCACTTACAATGATTAAAATTAATAGATGCACCACGAAGAATATCAATTTTCAATAACTGAGCAAATAAGTTTTTTTTATTTATATAAATACAGTCGCAGTGAACATTTTCTCTCATACCTATGCTCACATATCTTGATTTACTTGTATTATAACTATTTTAGAAGAAATGTCTAGACCTGGATCCAATGACTCCAAAGTTTATACTTTTACACTTTATTTCACATACACACTTTTTTAAATCCAAAAGATGTATTTATTGATGACATTAATGATAAGTTTTTAAATACCTCACTTTACATAATTTTATTAGGTGAAAGAATTATTATCTTTCACTCACTTGTTGGTGATTTGTCTTCTTTCTTTTGTGAATTGCCTGCAAAGGGGATTACGAGGGCAGCATCTTTTCTGTTTTTTTATGATGAGGGGTGAAGTGGTTCCAGAGTTAAGTTAGAAAGATGACTTGTCAAGAGTGGCAGAGAAAGTTACTGCTCATCAAAAAGCGAGGTGAAACTGCGTTTCTCCACCACCCATGCAATTACATAGACTTTGAATGAGAAATAAACAGTGTGTTAAGCCACTGAGATAAGAGGCAGCTAGAATTAATTACCCTCATTAAAAACAATGTCAGGTGAAGCTGCTGAAGCCATGATTTAATGATAATGAGAGATTATAGTGGCTTAACCAAAAGCAGAATCATGGGGTGTACATGTTTATTTACATACAGGTACATGGTACATGGTGTGCAATTTAAAACTTGTGAATTCTTTATTTTTGTAATCTTCCATTTAATATTTTTAGACCATGGTTGACCTTAACTGAAACAGTACAAAGTAAAATCATAGATAAAGGACAGCTACTGTATATGAGATTGTTTATCTCTAGAGCATAAGATAAAAAGTAAGAGATCCTCTTGTTTTACAGCTTATAACCTTCCCCTCTAGTTTATCAAGTTATGGAACTGAAGAAGAATATTAGCTATGATCTATAAATATTATTATTGATAATAAGCAATACACTTAACAGTTACTACTCACTCTTAGCAATTCCCATGTATTAGTTACTGTAGCGTGATAGCTGCCTGATAAGGAAGGAACTGTTATTATCAACTTTTTTTTTAATTGTTGGGGGAATCAAGGGTACAAAGGGTACAAAGAACCAGGTTACATTCATTGCATTTGATAGGTAAAATCCCTGTTATAACTGTGTCCTGCCCTCAAGAGATGAGACAAACACTGTGACTCCTCCCACCCCCACCTTCCTTCTATATGCTCTCCGTTACCCCCACCACCTGCCAAGTACTAGCATAAATTGTCCTCGTATCAGAATTGAGTACATTGGATTCTTGCTTCTTCATTCTTGTGGTGCTTTACTAAGAAGAATGTGTTCCAACTCCATCCAGGTTAATTCAAAGGATGTAAAGTCTCCATCTTTTTCAGTCGCTGAATCATATTCCATGGTATACTTATACCAAAGCTTGTTAAACCATTCCTGGGTTGGTGGGCATTTAGGTTGTTTCCACAATTTGGCAATTGTAAATTGAACTATGATAAACAGTGTAGTGCAAATGTCCTTATGACAAAATGATTTTTTTTTCTTCTGGGTAGATGCCTAGTAATGAGATTGCAGGATCAAGTCTAGTTTGAGTTCTTTGAGGGTTCTCCATACTTCCTTCCAAAGTATCACCAACTTTTTAAAAAAGATATGAAGAGTAAATGATTGAGAGTTTTTATTTGGGGACCAGAATTTGAACACAGGCAGACTAGCTTCACGGCCTGTTACTTCTGAGAGAAACAGGCTATGGATTTTATAGAACGATTCGCATGTCATTTATCTTAAAAACAATTTAATCTCTTTCTAAATGTGTGACAGATTTACCTAATTGCTCTTTTCTTTAGTTTCCTCATTTTTAAACTTGGGCAATAGTAATTAGCCTTAAAGTAGATAATATAAATACAATAATTGTCACACTTCATAGCACAACTAAAATGTTTGACAAATGTTTATTATTATTGTGACTTTTATTGTCATTATTGTATAAGATAGTTTGGAAACAAAAAGACTGATGAATAATGAGTCTGACTTTATTCAGAGGGATTTAAGAACTAATCTGTCTTCACAATCATTATAAACGTTCAAGGAATGTTCTTTAGAGAAGATGACAGAGGTTAAACTTTGATAATTCCTCTCCAATTTCTTGGATAATGGTGAAGGTAGGGGCAGAATATGTAGATATATATGTCATGCAGCATTGGAGCAGACTTTTAAACTTTAGCGTTGGATGGAATAACCTCAACAAAAGAAGGTTGTGTTTGTTTAGTCAGTGTTTTGAAAGAGGCCAGCATTTTACTGGCATTCATGTGTGATGCAAATAAATATTCAGTCTACTAAAATTGATGTGGTATGTGGATATAGCAAAGAAAAAAAATGAATAAATATTCCTGTCTCCTCCAGGTATATACAAATTTGAAAAGTTACTAAACAATGAAAATCACATCATTAGAGATAACATAGCCTTTTTATTCTTACCAACTTTCTGCTACCACATTAAGTAAAAGTGGTAACATCTGTTCTCCGTGCAGGTAGCTAGCACATCCCATGTAGGGCAATTGGATCCCCACCAAGTGAACAATTCAGCTGCCTGGTAACTCTTTTAAGTGCATCTTTATTCAAATCTTGATGTGTAGAAATAAATATGCTTGCTTTCCATTCCCTACAGTTAAGATTTACCTCCTTTTTTTCCCCAGCCTAACGTGTATTAATAAATACTAGTATTTCCAAATCACTTTTCCATCGATTCCTTCCTTATACAGAGAGAACAATTTCTTTACTGAAACTTTTCTGGCCAATATAAATCCTAAAATATCTTTACTATAACCGTAGATTAAGTGGTGTTTCATAAATGCATATTTTTACAGCAAATGTAATTGTATGCTTAGCATTTTACTCAAAACTTTGAATACTTAATGATATAATGTTCAGGTAATATTATCCCTCATGGAAATGAAGGATATTATTACCAGAACACAGCTGATTTCTTGCCATGTTTTTTGTTTCAACTTTCTCTTCATTCAATATGTTAAATGTTTATCAATAGTTTTAAAAATGATCATGAGTATTATATATTTGCAAGATAGTTTACCCACATACTTGTTTCAATGAATTCAGAGGTACAAGTCTTAATTTGTACACAGTGCTGTACCTGAGAGCTTATAAACCTGTCAGAGAGGGGTTCTTCCATGCATTTTTTTGTTTATTTGTTTGTTTTGTTTTGTAGAGATAGTCTCACTTTATTGCCCTCAGTAGAGAGCTGTGGTGTCATAGCTCATAGCAACCTCCAGCTCCTGGGCTTAGGCAATTCTCTTGCCTCAGCCTCCCAAGCAGCTGAGACTACAGGTGCCCACCACAATGCCCGGCTATTTTTTTGTTGCAGTTCAGCCGAGACAGGGTTTGAACTCGCCACCTTGGGTACATGGTGCTGGTGCCCTACCCCTGAGCCACAGGTGTCGCCTTTCCATGCATTTTTAAAAAAAGTTTATTTTCACTTTCTTTGTTTGGGTTTTCATTATCTGTAGCCTGAAGTTCTTCCAGCAGGACAGAGATGTTCTAATTTTAGCATCTGATGCAGTTGAAACTGCAAATTCTAGGAGGCTAGGAGATCTAAATTTTTTTTTCAAAAAAAAAAAAAGAAACTCATTTGGGGAATTTATGTTTTAGACAATGACTCCACAGAGTTGGAGGACTTGGCATGATCTGAGAAATTACAGTTATGTAGTTTTCAGTTGGCTTTCTCATCTCCAGTTTCATTTGCCCCCCACAAGGTACACAATGGCCAAATTACATTCCGTAAAGTGTGACTCTTGGATGTCAAAGGAATAATATCGTCTACCATATAAATTTCAGCCACCTAAGACTCATTTAAAAGCCATTCATTATCTAATAGTCTAACCCTACCTAACTGCTCTCATTTCTAACTACTGTATATTTGGAAAATTCGACTATGTTATCTTCTATAGCCATATCCAAAATTACCTTATCTCACAGACATTTGAATTTTGGTAACACTAATCATTTTACATTTTTTGGTAAAGTTTAATCGCAGCTTACCCTCCCTACTTGGTTGAAAGTTTGTGATTATTATTAGCTATCTCTTTTCATCTCTGTGATCACCATGCATATGACAAGGGAAACCTCTAAATAAATTGAATTTGACTCACCCATGAGTTAGGTACTGTGTTTTTTTTTCATTTTAAGCCTCAAAAACACCTGTGATATAGTTATTAGTTATATTTTATAGTAAGGACATAGAGTGTCTGAGTGTTTACAAAGACTTAGAAATTGATAACAGGTAATTCTAAGTGTTATCTATGACTTTGGAATGTAGAGTGTTTGAAAGAATACATAAAACACAAGTCTTAATTTGTACACAGAGCCCTGCTTTAACATGATCGTAACATTATGCTCTAACTCTGGTCATAGTGACTTGGATATAGTAGTTGCACAACTAAAACTTTTTTAATAAATGAAAGAATGGAGTTATGATACCACCATACTGCTCACTTCCAAGTAACAATCGCCATGTGAGTTTCAAGTATACAAATGTGCCCAATATATACCAAACCTGAAGGTGAGGAAAGAATTTATTTCTAGCATTTCATAATCTTTTAAGTCAACATAACTTTCTTTACCACTTAGCCAACTTGGTTTTACAAGGCAAAGGCAAGTAATAAAATTAGATTTCTGCTGGAGTGAGACAGCTTCCCTAATTGCAAATGTAAATGTTGCCAGGTGTTCAGCTCCCTTTGTTCTAATAAATAAATAATTAGAAAACATGATTAATATGAAGCCATGCTGGCTAGCTGTGCACAGAGTTCAATGTGGAGAATTGATTTGGAGGGCAGAATGTGTGCTTGATGGGATGGTTCCAACTCACCTGGCAAAAGAGCATCATGTGCCCATTCAGGGCATGAGTACCCAATTTAGGGCCAGAACAAAATTATAAACTGGAGAGAAGCAAAGCCTCCCCTCCCCCATCGCCAGCTGGTGCAGGTAGGAGTTAGATAAAACATTATCTGAAACCAGGATACTTTTCTTTAGTTGTGTCCTGAGTCACATCATATTTTGTACCCCAAACGTGTTACTCTAACATATGTGGAATTTGGCAAGTTAAACAGTTTTTCTTATCTTCCACTTCATCAGTTTTCTAATGACTGTAATAACACCTGTCTCATTTGTAAATATTAAATGAGTTTGTATGCGTGAAGATGCCTAGAACAGAAGCCCTTCCCAAGTGGTACCCTTTATTTTCTTTATTTGAGAAATAGGAAATCATGTTCAGTAAACAATATGTCGTATATTCCCTTATTGGAAAAGTATAATGCTCATCAGCGTATCAAAGTCTCTTAAAATCCCTGCAGTAATGAAGCTTACAGAGTCTTAACCCAATAATGTACTTATTCAACCATAAGAATTTAAATATTCAATTTTGTAAATTGCTTTTTCAGAAACACAATCCTGTCTTAATAAGGGTTATAATAAATAAGATACTATTCATATATATAAACAACTATAATGTTATCAAAAATATAATAGGAGCATCTTTCCCTTTCTGCAAATCTAGCAATTCGGGGAAATAAGTCAATATTCTTTGAAAATCAAAGAAAGATTCTACAAACTCACGTAAGTTTGGACACTTGTGTTCTGAATCATCAGTTCAGGGTCTCTGCTTTTCTTGGACTGTGACCTTTCGGAGTGAGGAGATATTTTCAAATTGGGATCCAAAGGGTACAGGATTGTATCAGTTGAGCAAAGTTTGTTTACTGGAATGTCTCTCTGGCTTTTGTGTGGAAATCTCCTGCCTCCATAGGCAAAAGCCGAGGCTGACTTGACACAGGGTGAGAAATCATGTGAACAGAGGCCCCAGCAATCTCGAACATCCCAGACATTTTGGCACAGGATTTGCGAGCAAATTTCACCCCTGTAGAGACAATCCAGACCAGAACCCTTAGTGACCCAACTGAATCATGAGAAATAATAAGTGGTGGTTGTTTTAAATCATAGAGCTCTGCAGTTGTTTTCATTTTTTAATATAAAAATCATGCCCTTAAAATACTGCACATATTTAATGTATACAACTTGATGAGTTTGTGTATAGGCAAATATCTGCTTCACTCTAACTGCAGTCAAGGTCACAGACGTAACAAACATCTTCCAAAGTTTCCTTGTGTCCCCTTCTCATCTTTTGCAGAAAAGAAAACTTACATGACCACTACCCGCATATCTCATTTTTAAGGGCAGTATACGCTTGTGTATATAGGCACTATGATATATAGCAAATTTCTAGAATTATTTCCCTTACGTAACTATAATTCTGCAACTTCACATCCATTAAACATTGTCCCCACTTCCCAGAAACCACTATCTTACTCTGCTTGTTTTGTTGTTTTTGTTGTTTGTTGTTTGGTTTTTGTTTTGTTTTGTTTTTCTATTATAGGAGTTCCTTATATATTTTAGAAATTAACTCCTTATCAGGCAAATGGCTTGCAAACATTTTCTCCCATTCCGTAGGTTTCCTTTTAATTTTGTTGACTATTTCCTTTTCTGTTTAGAAACATTTCTGTTTAATGTAGTCCTACTTGCCAGTTTTTGATTTTGTTACCTGTGCTTTTATTGTCATATCCAATAAATCATGTCCAGTATGTTTTTATACACTAACAACATCTATCTGAAAAGAATAGTAAGAAAACAATCCCATTTATAATACCATTAAAAAGAACAAAATACTTAGGAATATCTAAACTAAGGAGGTAAGAGACTTGCATAAATATACTAAAAACTGCAAAATTTGGTGAAATAAATTAAATAAGGTACAAAGACAATGGGTTATTAATTTACCATACAATGTTTCAAAGACTTCTCTGTGTCTCACCCCTCTTTTACCATTAAAAAAATATATATATATGAATTAGGCAAAACAGAGGCAAGCAATTTGTGTAAATTATTCTGAACATTCCCAGGTAGGTTGAAATAGACAGACAAAATTCTTGTGATTTCTCAAGCACAGGAAATTTGAGCTGCTATCTTCAAGACCTCTGCTGAGCCATTTATGAGAGTGGTACCTGGGCAAGGAAAATGTTGCAAAGATTTCCTATGATTTTTAAATTGCTTTTTTCTTGATTTTTAAGTTGCTTTTTTCTTGATTTCTTATAGAGTTTTCTTGGTTTCTGTGAACTTGTGGCTATTTTCTAGATTTCTCACAAGGTTGATTTTATTTTTGCATTTTTTAGTGTATCTGTAAACATATGAGCCCTTCTACCTGTCTGTCCCACCATTTTTTGCTCTTGTTATGCCCCATATTGACTTTTTTAAAAAAATCACAGGTTTGATCAAAATGCCTAGGTCATATGATGATCCAATCTTTAAAGTTTGCAAACAACTGAAAAATAAGCATTCAGAATATAAATATTTATTATATTCTCATGAATGTAATTTACATTTGTTGTAGATTATTTATACTTTTCCCAATAACTCTGTAGACAGATCTTTTATTTTCCTTTTTGCAATAATAAAACTGAGACGAAATAATTTTAAGTGATTTACCCAACCATAAAAATAACCATGTGCAAGGCAGTAGTCTAAATGTTTACATGGGCTAAGTCATTTAACATGCTACAAATTTTTTTGAGGCAGGTGGAATTATTCTCTCTGTTTGGCTCATAAAGAAATTGAGGCTTAGACAAGTTAAAAAAGTTAAAAGGCTTGTGGAAGGTTGTTAGGGTAACAAATGACTGAGCCAAGATTTAACCACAGGCAATGTGACTATGGAATATAAGTTTAGAAACATAATGCAGAATATGTCCTAGTCAAGATCAAGCAATCTTACTGAAACCAAAGGAAATAGCAATAAATGGACAGCGATTGGACATATTTTCATTTTGTCTAGTTTTTATACAGATGAAAAATCTCCACTAAGTTGAGATAAATATAATGCCTTTCGAAGTATCCAAATCCTTTGAGAATTAAAAGGAGGTTTGAAGTGAGCATTATAAACAGCAGCATTCAACAAAATCGAAATGCTTATGCCCTTCTTTCTGTCTCTTTGGGTCAAGATGATCAAGGTCATTTCTATTTTTTTCCTCTTTTATATTTTAAAAGAATTGAGAGACTTATGGCTCATTGCTATGTGGCTGTCCAGATGAGAGTTTAGGAAAGTGCCATTTGCAGATCTCTGGATTCTGAGTAGAAAATCCCCATTTAACTCAATGCCAGAGATTATGCCTAGTTTTGATGCTACACACCTGGTATGTCTGATACCTGGAAGTACAGGTGTCACTGTGGTGTGTATAATAAGATGCCAGGAGTCCTGAGCAATGTCATCATACTGCCTATGTGTTCACAACACTTGGAGGTAAGTGTGTTATATGTGACACAATGAGATTTTATAAAAAGACTTTAGAGACAAAGCTCAATCTGATCATTTATTTCCTGCCAGTCCTATGTTTTGCCAAATGAACGAAATGTGAAATGTTAAGTCAGAAGAGAGGTTTTATATTTAACCTTTTATTTGCCAGCCAGATAATATAGTTCCCTGAATATAAGAATAATAACATTAGTAATAATAATATTCTGATATCAGTCATCTTAATGGTAAAATCATAATCAAACATTATATTATGCATCCCATATGGAATATTTTTAAAAATCTCTCAACAACTTTTTAAGTCGGTATCATATATCTATTTTATCCATGGAACACTATATCTAATAATTTCATTATTCAGCATATTCAGCTAGTAGAGAATTTATCAAGGAAAACCAGGCCGAAGTAGTCTTGTTGGGACCGTGCTATGCCACACTCTATCAATGAGCTATATTCTTTCATTTCCTGGTGTTAACAAAATAATATTTCTCTGCTGGTTAATCACTCTCTTCATTTTCCTTCACCTCTCATTCCCACTAGCAGCTTAATACTACCTGCAATAGGTTTCTCACTCACCGTAAGAATGAGTTACCTATTCCTTTTACCTTTTAACTCTTCTTAGCTTCCTGGCAAGAATACATTTCTTGAGGGCAGGGACTGAGTCACCACTGTAAATTCTATGCATTACAGGTTGTGGCTTAACACATATATTTTGTGAATAAATTTCTACCGTGAAGTTGTGACAGCAGTTTTCACACAATAAATCCTTGCCATGAGCCACATAGTTAAACACACTCATTTCTAATTCTCATAAAATGTGTCTTCACAGATTTATTTTTTAAACTGTTTTCACTACTATTCTTACTACTACTGCTACTACAACTACTACTATTATGATTGGTGCTTTACAAATGAGAGCATAATCTCAAAGAGGTTAAGTAACTAATTCTCACTCACGGTGCTCATAATTGACAAAGTGAAGACAAATTTAGAGCCTGTGACTGTCTGCTATTGAAGAAGCTTTTGAATTTGTCATATTAATGTCAAGTGGTTTAGCCATGATGCTCTTTAATTTTCCCTGAGCTGCGTCTGTTGCTATCTACATTCTTTTAGCCCTAAATTGGTGCTATTGCCAGAGAAAAGAGAAAAGCTCTACTGTTTCAAGAGCTCTTGTGAAGACAGTCTATTCTTTTATCTCCTCCTGGAGTTCCCTGTATTTGCATAATTGTTTTGACTCTGCAGCCAGGATTGAATCTCTCTTGTCCTAAAGTTCAAGAGCAGGGGTAGACGCTGGTGTGCACACTCCATTCAGGAGTTGCCCTTGGCCACCTCACTTCTGGTGGGGCTTTTGTTTTGCTCATCTGTTCAGGAAGCCTCCCTTCATGAAGGCTCATTTGCTGGTTAATTGCATTCTCAGCTCCTCTAAGAGTCCTGGCACACCTGCTCTTCACTTTACCATCTCTTTCGATCTGTCTAGAAATACCCAACTTTGATTATGTGGAAGTCTTCTGTAACTGTAATGTGTGCCTGGAAAGCAACTGAAAACTTCCTTGGTGACCGTTTTCACATGAAAAATAAGCTGTTTTAGGACTTTATTCTTTACAAGAATCCACTTGTCTCTGTGTGTAATCCACTCCAGGAGACAGGATTTGATTCACCTGAAGTTTGGTAGATTTTAAACAGATGTGAGTTCCACTGTTAAACTTTTAACAGAATTTTTAAGCTATTGGTCTATTATCATATTTCTATTTTTCAAGCAATTATTTATTACTGCTAGAAAATTAAGCAGAGAAAACAGAAACAAGTTTATTTCTAAACAATGGAGATTGGAAAAAATGGGAAAAATCTTGATAAACTGATTGACAATGTCTTGAGAATATTCACATATGAATCAAAATTTATGCATTTATACATTTTACAAATGTAATTATCATGTATGTCTTGACTTCTCTTGACTTTTGTATAAACTTTTCTAATATCACTTACTAATTCCATTTGTATTTTAATCATTCATGTGGGTGGCCTCTCTTCCTCTGCTTCTCCTCATATTCCAGCTAGGCAAGTAATCCTGTTAAGGAAAACCTATATTATTCTCTATTATAAACTTGAAAAATCATTCCATGACTCCTCCTATAATAGGATATGGTACAAAGTGGTAGGCAATAGTTGTTTTAGAAACAATAAATATTAAATTACCAAGTATTGGGCATATATTAAATATTATTTCATCCATTCATTTATCAAGATATCCTGAGTATCTATTTGCATAGGGTTCTATGCTGAATATTAATATGGAGGTTTACAGTAATACAATAAAGTCACTAAGGCTTATCAGTCCCTTTATATTACTGTCATGTACATTCCTCATTATTTACTCATGTCCAGTTATGGAAACCTATCCTTACCTGTAAATAAATATTGCTTTCAAATTACAATCAATTGCTGGCAATGAAAAGAACAGGTGGAATAACATTTCCGAGAGGATTGTCATACTACTTGGCAAGTATCCCATGAACCTTCACGAGGTGAGTCATAGATGTATTAACTTAGGGAAAGTGAATGTTTTATGTGTACTATCTGAGGAATACTTACAAAATAAAATAATTGTAAAACTTTTGTGTTCTTCCAATCTTTTGCAAAAGAAGTTCAATATATTCATCGAATCATAAAATCCTAGGATTAGAAGGGACATTGGACAGCAATGAGTGCAAATGTTCCCTCGTATTGCATCCCTACCATGCCATATTCTAATTCTCCAATGACAGTCAAAAGCCACTGACTTGTGATTCAGCCTTTTCCAGTTATGTCAGCTTGTTTGAGAAACTTTTAGTTTCTTCTTCTTTTATTCTCTTTTTTCTTTCTTTCTTTCCTTCTTTTTTTTTTTTTTTTTTTTTTTTTTTTGCCCAACAAAAAAATTTAAAAAAGTTTTATAAT